>JBCAUG010421679.1:0-30869 GCA_038406175.1 Haplosyllis leylae
GACTAACAAAATGGTAGTCGACTAGTCGGACTCATATCCGACTAGTCGACTAGTCGTAGTCGTTCTGCCTTCCCTACAAATATTATAGTTTCTATTTCACTCGTAATTCACACAACGTTTACATAATATCATCTCACACAAATGTTGTCGCAGCCACACCACTATCTGATTTCAAATTATTTTATTATCAAACCCCAATTTACAGAAGGCAAGTGTGGAGAAATTCAAGTGAAGTATGGGTACTCCTATTTATGTGTTCTCAAGTTCTCGCTTCTGTTTTTTCACATGGAATCCTTAGTCTTTTATAATTTTATGCCTTTTTTACATGTATAAAAATACCAAAAGTATAAGCAACAAGCAGCTCACCTCCTTGGTTTTATAAAAGTACAATGTTATTGGTTATTTATTATTTTCTTACACAGTGTTTAACTTTCTACGCATGGTTTTTCTCCTGAATTATACCCCCTTTGGAACACATTCTGTAGAAGCACCTTGATTTATTAAATTTTGAAGTAAAATTTCACATTAATAATAAGTTAATACTTAGTTACTGCAGTCCGATAATTTACAACTTGGTTGATTACAATATCAAAACAATATCGGCGTATTGTTTTATAATTAGATGTACTAGCTTGAGACTCTTAACCCTGATAGGTTTATTACGTAGCGCATGTTTGGTTGTCAAAGTAATTTTGTTTGCCAATTTTTTGGCTGGTGCCTCAGCTGTTTGTAGAATTTTTCGTGTACTCTACATATAATTATGTTGTTTTATTTCTTTTGCATGAGAATTAATTTTCCTGCTTAATTTTTTCCCTAAAGATTCAATCGGATTTATTTATCATTATTTCATCAGTACTAATTTGTGTGTGTCGTTGTGTGCATGTGTGAAGAGAAAGTGCATTGGGATTGACGATTTGCCTGACTAACAGTCGGGAATAATTGCAAAATAACTCCGCAACAATTCATTTTAGCCTCTGGGTATCTTTGCCTTGATTGATGAAGAATGTTGGTTCCCGAAAGCAACGGACAAAACTCTCATGGACAAATTGACAGCGCAACATTCGTCTCACCCAAAATTCCAAAAACCAGACTTCAGGGAGAAAGCTTCTTTCAGCCTTATCCACTATGCTGGCAAGGTAGAGTATTGCACATGGTGAACGGGTTACATGTTACTGTTATTTTGGGTGAAACTTTCAGAAAGTAATTTCATGTAAAACTTAATGGTCCAGTGCATAACTCAAGAACTCTCCTCAACTTGTCCATCCAGATGAGTCCCCAAATTTAACTTGCCTGGATAGACATCAACTTGCCAAGCTTCCATTTGAACCACAGCTGAACACAGTCATGTATTTTTCTAAAAATTTAACTTGTCTATCCGGGCAAGTATATTGAAAATCAATTTGTCCGGAAGCAAAGTTTATACTCGTCACCGACGAGTAGACGACTGTTAAGATATTCACCGAATTATGGTAGAAATAATGACATACCTAATAAGAGAATTCAGAAACAAAATTCTAACAAAAAACGACCCAGATTCACATATTACTACTTCACTACTTTAGGTGGATTACAGTTGCAATGAATGGCTGCTGAAGAATATGGATCCTTTGAACGAAAATGTGGTCAGCTTGTTACAAGCGTCTTCCGATGACTTTATCAGATACATTTGGAAAGACGGTGAGAATATTTTTATATTATTTACGAAGAGGTGTAGACTATTCTGAAACGTGTGTGACAGATTGAATATCACAGACTGATGAAAACATAAACTGTTGACCAAATAAGATACAATGATAGCTGGGTTGCTGTTGCAGCTGATATCGTCGGTATGGGTGCTCAGGCGGCCAATGAAACTTCATTTGGTGCTAGAACTCGAAAGGGTATGTTCCGTACAGTGGGACAGCTTTACAAGGAACAGTTGAATAAACTGATGCAAACTTTAAACAACACAAACCCCAACTTCGTCAGATGTATCATTCCAAATCACGAAAAGAGAGTAAGTTACATTTGTGTTTGGTATCGAGGAAAAGTGTATTTAATCAGAAAAAAATCAAATCGGTTCTTTTCAACAACAGGTCCACATCTGTGCAAAGACAGCATCTGATTGTTTGGCTTCTCTTACAGGCAGGCAAAATAGATGCACCATTAGTATTGGACCAATTGCGGTGCAACGGTGTGCTAGAAGGTATCCGTATCTGCCGGCAGGGCTTCCCCAACAGAATAATCTTCCAGGAATTCCGCCAGCGTTACGAGCTGCTCACACCAAATGTCATTCCACGAGGATTTATGGACGGAAAGAAAGCCTGTCAGAAGATGGCGAGTTTCTTAATAATGTTTCAATATAAAAAAGCCCACAGATCAAAAGACTTGACGTGCAAGTTTACAAGTAGCATGCAGTCAGATTAAAATACTTTGCATTGAATTTGTGTTTGAACATTGTAGATCGAAGCGTTGGAGTTGGACTCCAATCTGTATAGAATCGGACAAAGTAAGATCTTTTTCCGTGCCGGAGTACTTGCCCACCTTGAAGAAGAGCGCGACCTCAAGCTGACCGACATCATCGTCAATTTCCAAGCACGTGCCCGAGGTTGTCTTGCCAGAAGGTAAAGCTTTCAAAAATCATTTTTTGACGTTTTACATTGTAAAATCAATGACTTGTAAATGACGTGTAAATCAGCATCATATGAAGATGGCTTCCAAGTTACCAGGTTGACAAAGCTATATTTTTGTACGTTCAAACTGAAAGAAACGCTTATGTGTAAATTGTACAGAAATTATCAGAAGAGACTGCAACAATTGAGTGCTATTCGCATCATACAAAGAAACTGTGCAGCCTATCTCAAACTGAGGAACTGGCAGTGGTGGAGACTGTTCACCAAAGTAAAACCCCTCTTGCAAGTCACCAATAACGAAGAGAAACTGAACGCCAAGGAGAATGAATTGAAACAGGTAAGTTCCTGTCACTATTGAGGTATGACACAGTGGCCATCTCCGATTCCCGAGAAGGTCCCTATCTATGTCAATCGAGAGTCGGAACCTGCATGGAAATGTGTGTACTGTGACCACCTCGGTATGGTGTAGTGCAAACCAGCTGGAATCTGATTCGAATCATCCAGTGTGAAAAAGCCATTACATATTTTCATGAAGTGATGTTTGGATTGAGGTGAGCCATGACAACTTTTTGTCCATATTTGCAGGTGGTTGACAGGTATGAAAAGCAGCAAGTAGAATATAAAGAACTTGAAGATAAACAGAGGCAGTTGCAGGAAGAGAAGAGTATCTTGTCAGAACAGCTTCAAGCTGAGACAGAGTTGTGTGCTGAGGCTGAAGAGGTGAGTAAGAAATGTTTAATCTATCGGGTCTAGCCTGTGTCCTAAGTGGATGTATGTAAAGATCTTCATCTGTGTAACAGAAATTCTGAGTGTGTAGCATCGTGAGATACTTGAAATTTTGTTTTGTCATGTGAGATATATGAATTATTTTAATTGCACGTTCGCGACTTGTTACCTTTTTCAGTCTCGCGCTAGATTAGCTGCAAGAAAGCAAGAACTGGAAGAGATTTTAGCGGATATGGAGGCACGTTTGGAAGACGATGAAAAAGTTAATACAAATTTAGTTACTGAAAAGAAGAAATTGCAAACGACAATACAGGACCTAGAGGAACAGTTAGTACATCTTTTTAAGATGTATTTTAGTTTGTGTACTGATTAATTTTAATACAAAATGAGACTCGTTTAGTTTACTCTTAAGGGTAGCAAATACTGATATTATTACGCAATCAGTTTGACTCATCTTATTCCAGGCTGGAGGAAGAGGAGCAATCCAGACAAAAGTTGCAATTGGAAAAGGTTGCCGCTGACTCAAAACTGAAGAAATTGGAAGAGGACCTAGCTGTTTTTGAAGACACCAATATGAAGGTAGGAATCACTCGCATACACCCAAACTCCACAATGTTACCTGAAGGAGCAAAGAAATTCTTATTTATCTGTACCTTTACCTTTCGTATTACTTCACATAGCCAATTTGTTTTCTCAGTTGAGTAAAGAAAAGAAACACTTCGAAGACAGGTTGAATGAAATTGTGTCAAATTTGGGAGACGAAGAGGAAAAAGTGAAACAGCTGAGTAAACTGAAAAACAAATACGAGGCCATAATCGCAGATCTAGAAGAAAGATTGAAACGAGAACAACAGGTTAGTTCGATGAAATTACAAAGCAAACCAAGCAAGTAAGTAAATAAGTAAAAAATGTAGTGACAATGATGATTCTTTTTAGCTGCGACAAGAACTGGAGAGAATACGAAGGAAACTCGAAACCGAACTGAACGACGTAAAAGAGCAACTTAACGAAAAATGCATGCAACTTGAAGACCTACAAGCACAGCTACACAAACGTGAAGAAGAACTTCAGCAAGCACTTAACAGGTGAGATTCTGAAAGATATTTTCTTCCACTACATTGCATCGGGCTAAGCATGCATAAATGCAAATTACAAAGTGTTGTGCAAAAATGTTTCACACAAATAAGTTTTTCTCTCCAGACACGAAGACGAAGTTGCGCAGAAAACAACATTCCAGAAGAACATGAGGGAATTGGAGAGCCAGATACAGGAACTTCAAGAGGATTTCGATACAGAAAAGGAAGCTAGGAATAAAGCAGAGAAACAAAAACGCGACCTCAGCGAAGAACTAGAGGCTCTTAAGAGTGAACTAGAAGACTCGCTTGAAACTTCTGTTGCTGTCCAGGAACTTAGAAACAAACGTGAAATGGAAGTTGTCCACCTGAAGAAGCAGATAGATGATGAATCTAAAGCTAAAGAGACACAGATCCAAGAACTTCGTGCCAAACACTCGGTAGCTCAGGAACAACTGAACGAACAGATCGACACAGCTAAACGGGTAAGAGATCATAGGTGACATTCGAAATTATGTTGAACCATCCAGTGTTTTCAGGGTAACATTGACACATTTTTTTTGTTGTTTTAGGCGAAAACTGCCCTGGAAAAGATAAAAAGTACCCTTGAAGCTGAAAATGTAGACATGGCAAATGAAATTAAGCAGCTGAATGCAGGAAAACAGGAGTCAGAAAGGAAACGCAAACAGGCGGAATCCCAACTTGCAGAATTAACTTTGAGACTTGCCGAAACAGATCGATCCTCGGGAGATCTGCAAAATAAAGTTTCTAAGTTGCAGGTAAAATAACCGCGTAGAAGGCTATTGCATAGCTTTAATCTTCTTGTAAGAATCTGTACTTTTGTAGATGTAAACAGAGTTTTAAGGATTATTTACGTTAAATATTGATTTGTATCCTTGCAGGCTGAACTGGATTCGGTTAACAATGCTTTTGAAGAGGCAGACAGTAAAGCCACTATCCTGTCTAAACAGTTGGCTTCACTTGAAGGACAGGCTGCTGATTCTCAAGAAATAGTACAAGAAGAAACCAGACAAAAACTTGCTGCACAGTCGCGAGTGAGACAATTAGAAGAAGCCATGGAGGCAGCCCAAGACCAGTTGGAGGAAGAGGAGGAGGCCAGAAGGGCACTAGAAAATAAGATAACCCACCTGAATGCTTCAGTTCAAGAATACAAGAAACGTCTGGACGATGATAACTCGGCAATGGATTCCCTGGAAGAAGTGAAAAAGAAGTTGTTGAGAGACTTGGAATCCGCACAGACTCGAGTGGAGGCATTTGAAGCCGACAATGACAAACTGCAAAAATCCAAAAAGAAACTGCAAGCCGAAGTTGAGGATTTAAATGTTCAAGTGGAAAACCAAAGGTCAGCTCTGACGTCCCTGGAAAAGAAACAAAAGAAGTTCGACCAGAATTTGGCCGAAGAAAAGGCCATCTCCGAAAGGTAGGTACAAGAAAAAAAGTGAAATTTAACATCTAGTAAAACGGAAAGAGGAAAAACCAGCAAAATATCGCGAAACCTTAGTCAGTACAAAAGATAGAAATAAAGCCGTTTGAATTTTCCCTTCTTTTAATGAACAGATTGGCTATGGAGCGAGACAGTGTGGAACGTGAAAGCAGAGAAAAGGAAACCAAGATTCTCAGTTTGTCGCGTGAACTCGAGGACTTGCGCGACAGAGTTGAGGAAGCCGAGAGACTGCGTCTACAGCAGGCCAGAGAATTGGAAGATATCATGTCGTCCAAGGATGACGTCGGTAAAAATGTGAGTGATGTGAATGCATATTGGTTCAAAGATTTTTTTTTCAAAAATCCATCCTTCGTTTTACTTTACACTGTATTTCCCTTTCAAAATTTTCTTTGCATTGTCGATACAGGTTCATGAGCTCGAAAAGGCCAAGCGTGCACTAGAAAGTCAAGTTGAAGAACAGAGAACTCAGATTGAAGAACTTGAAGATGAATTACAAGCCACTGAGGATGCCAAACTGAGGTTGGAAGTTAACATGCAGGCATTGAAAGCACAGTATGACAGAGAAATACAAAACAAAGACGAGCAAGGCGAGGAAAAGAAGAGAGCATTAGTGAGACAGGTAAAGTCTTGCGGTACATTTTCAGTAATCATTTTGAAATAATGTGCGTCTGTCTTTACATGCAGCGCAACAATCAATAAGAACATTGTGAATCTAAAACCAAAATCACTACTGGTTTTATATCGATATTGCAGTTGCGAGAATTCGAGGCCGAATTAGAGGAAGAACGTAAACAGCGTTCAGCTGCAGTTAGTGCAAAGAAGAAGTTGGAAGGAGACTTGAAGAACATGGAAGGTCAAGTGGAGATGGCGCAGAAAATCAAGGAGGATAGTGTAAGACAAGTGCGCAAGCTACAGTCGCACCTGAAGGAATACCAGCGTGAAGTGGAAGAAGCCCAGATGTCAAAGGATGAGATGGCGCATCATATGAAGGAGAACGACAAGAAGTTGAAGAACCTTGAGGCGGATCTGATGCAGATGCAGGAAGACCTGGCGGCATCGGAAAGAGCGAGAAAGGCACTTGAAAACGAAAGAGACGAACTGCAAGATGAAATTAACAATTCTGCAAGCAACAAGTAGGAATTTTGTCGGTCTTTGTTGCAGTCAACTGTAGAATTAACAAATGAGTATCCAGTCCAAATTTTGTTGGAATCCTGTGTTTGTTTTTCGTGCGGTTTGCACAGTATTTGCCATTTTCGCTGGTACTCGTACTGTTGTTATAACTCATTTACGTTTACTTTATTTTACCCAGGGGCTCATTACAAGAAGACAAGAAGCGTCTGGAAGGTCGTATCAGCCAGTTGGAAGAGGAATTGGAAGAGGAGCAAAGTAATCTGGAGATACTGGCTGACAAAGCAAGAAAGAACGGTCTGCAGGTAAGTCTTGTATTAAAATACTGTAAAATCAAAAGATTATACCAAACACTATTTGTGGTACAGAATTATTGTTTCACGTGTTCTTTATTGATTGCTCATTATTTGTTCTCAATTTTAAACAATATCTTAAAACGGTATTTTTGTGTGTGCAGGTTGAACAGTTGACGACAGAATTAGCAGCAGAAAGGAGCAACACACAGAAATTGGAGAATGCACGAATGGTGATGGAAAGACAAAACAAAGAACTGAGGGCCAAACTGGCCGAGTTGGAGGATCAGATGAAGACCAGATCAAAGGCTACAATCGCATCACTGGAGTCAAAGATTTCAAATCTAGAGGAACAGCTGGAGGTTGAGGCCAGGTAATAAAACGAGGAAATTGATAGAATTTGAGACAGTTTGATCCTGAGTCTGACCTTTCCTGTACATTTTGAAAAGAAAAATGCATGTAGTTTCTTTACAGTCCTTTTGAATCTCATTAAAAAAATATTGACGTTGATTGCAGGGAGAGACAGATGCTGTCGCGTGCAAATCGCAAAGTAGAGAAGAAGATGAAGGAACTTCTCATGAATGCTGAGGATGAAAGAAGACACGCTGATCAGTACAAAGAACAGGTATTTTAATATGCAACTGTTCCTTATCAAGAGAATCTCTCTCTAACTGTGGAAACATACTTGGAAAAACTTTCACAAAGCCTTCCTGTGGTAACAAGCCAAATAATTTCAAACCAGGTTGACAAAGCTAATGCGAGGGTCAAAGCGCTGAAGAGGCAGCTTGACGAGGCGGAGGAGGAGTGCACGCGAGTTAACGCAGCCAAGCGCAAAGTTCAACGAGATCTCGACGAACAGACAGAACAGAACGAAGTACAGTCGCGTGAAATAGATATGCTCAAGAGCAAATTGCGCACAGGCGGTGGTGATAAATACAGGTGAGCTGCTGTGTGATGTCTGGTACAATACTGTGTGTTCGTTACCTACCAGTGATTAAATGTAGTTGACAGGATAAGGGATTACATGAAATACTCGCGGAAGTTCTTAATTTCTATCATCTGCTGTTCACCGTTATTGCAAAAAAAAAAAAAAATACAAACAATTATTTTTGATTGTTATAAAGGCTAGTAAACCCTTGTCCTTCACAAATTTCGCTTTTAGATACGATGTGCTGATTGTAATTATTGATTAATTTATGTATCAGTTCATTGTTGTACACATAGATCGAGTGGTATGTAGCACCGGTGTAAATGAGTTTAGTAGACACAATAGTTTCTTTCGTATCGTATGTCCATTATTTTGCTACATTTCATATGAACTCATTCGATTTATTGCCCGTTTTCCAGTGCGATGTGAGTATATTCCCATTTACGTAAGTATTAATACTTACCTTCCAGTTTTAGACCAGAAAGGTGCCGTCCAAAATGTCCCCAATTTACTGGCCATGGCTGTTATTAATCACTATAACGTTAAGTAATGTGACGTCATAACATCCGTGACGTCCCAGATATCTCGTGCTTTTGTAGGTACCGCTAGCCGATGTTTTAAAGGGATTAAGGATTATTTTTCTTTTCACCTCTTTTAATGAGAGTCACACTTGTCCTGCAGACGAAATTTTGTCACATAATCTCATCTGATCTCATCAGCATGCGGGCCTTTTCCACTGCGGGTTGTCAATTATGTCAGACAAATCTGAGTATTGACGGATTGGAAACAGTATTTGGAAAACGTAATTTCCTGGCTTAAGTAAAAATATTATGGAAAAATATAATTATCTACGAAATAAAATGAATTCAAGTAAATAAATTCCATTAAAATTTGTGAAGATCTCCAGGATGAAGGCCAGCAAATGCTGTAAAGGTTACACAGTGCATATATATATTTCCACTTAGTTCAGGCAGTACCGTAAAATTTGGAATAGACGCTATATTAAAAGAAATGTAAAAAAAAATTGATAATTTGTTTAAGTATACTGCAATTGTCAAGTTAGGCAGCATTGACAGCCCGCAACTTATTGGTTTATTTATTTTATAAATTCTTTTTGCTTGCATGTTGCAATTTACCTGTACAATGAACTTTTTCTTCTTTGTTTTGGCGGTGGAGAAGTTCTCCGTTTTATTGTTTATGGTGGATGCAGTATTACTAAAACAAATTGACTCGTTCGTGGCCCTGTTTGTTTGTTCTCTGTTTCACCCAAATTAAGAATACAGAGTGCAGTTTGGTCAAACATGCCCCCATATCAACGTGCTTTCTGAGCACAAGCAAATTACCGTTTATCAGCTGATTGGTATGATGTAATCCGAAGACCAACTAAGAACTAAGTCGACTGGGTGGTTTATAAAAATGGGCAAAAAGAGCACCCGCAGCATATTTGAAGCTGATACTCGAGTTGAACCGAAAGATAAAACGAAACGGAGCTGTCCCGTCTCTTTTCTCTTTCACCTAATTTCTCGTCTTCTTCCATTTCGTTTTCACTTTCTATAATCTCTCTTCTTCGCTCCACTGTAGATGCAGCACATGTAAGAAAAAGTTGAAGCCCGGGGAAACGTCCTGATCCTTAGCCTTGCCACAATCTAGTCTCTAAGTCAGTCACGCCTGTGGTAGGTTTAAGTGTGGAAAAACAAAGTGGGTAAAAGTCCACAATGCCTTGCGCAGTGTCACCACAACCACCACCACCACAGTTTGATTCGTGCTACATTGTTTTGTGCTGTCAATAGGAAATCTTGTTTTCAGTTTGGAAAGCACTTCAATTAAGATAAGGAATTGGATTGGTTGAATTAATTTCTAGTTCCTTGAGCTCCACATGTGTGTAATGATTGCGAAGAGAACAAAACGTCTCTCGCTGCTTCACTTCAGAGATGGAAATATGAACTTGCTACAGTTTTTGTGCAACTTCTGAATTGGTTATCATGTTATGTTATTCAGAACTCACCAGACACTTCAAACAGTACTATGTGTTATTTTTTCAAACTTGATTAAATTTCCATCTCTCTTTTGATTGATTTGGCAGACACGTGCGTTTTAAACTCAAGCATGTCTCAGAATATTGGTACCTACTTCGTCGCATGGCTTCTTTCCCAAAGTCTCTGCACGTCACTAACGAGGCAACAGTCCCACATGTACTTTAATTTGATCGCGTAGGATGTTTTCTCCCTGAAAGAGTATTTTATGTGCGCCACAGAGGGCACGTTTTAATGTCACCGGATGTCACCTTGTTTAAATGATTATATACCATACTTTCTGTAAATGAACGACCCCCTTGCTGTAAATTTGTAGCTGCTGTTTTATTTGAGTTGATATCGTTTTGGTCATTATTGCACCGTTTACGGGTACCTGTTTCAATCGCACTGAAGGAATCTGCACACACGGCTTTGCATACCTTCTTTTGTTTTTCGGATTCTATGTCACAAGTTGGACAGCCTTTGACAGCGCAAGCACTATTCTATTTCAGGAAGCCTGGCGGTAAAGACAGGTTTGTGAAAACCTCTATTTTTTTGCGTAACCAGCATGTTTTTTTTTAGTGTGAAAAATTGTTGTTGCCTTTGAATTGTTCATACCTCATAAGTATTATTTTCACAAGGAGATCGTTTGGTTTTGATATGGTTGTCCAAAAAAATTATCAGTTGCCTGAACCGTAAAGAAGTGCCTACAGCCTTTAAAACACAGTGGCCTAATTGGAAAGTGAATATCTTGGGAACTCTACAAACTTACCTTTCATTGTTTCAAGTAAAGGACATTCCAAAGAGCGAATAGTGTAGACACTTTATTAATTCAAGTAAGGGACATTTAAATGCAGGGGTGTAGACACTCTTCAGGTTTGAATGGTAATTTTTATGCACGGAAGTTCTTAGTTACCGTTACATTTGTGTTTTATTGGAATGCAAGATTAAGGAAAAAGTGCAAGATTAAGGAAAAAGTAAGTAAAGATACATTGATGAGTCGTAATGAAGAATGAAATAAAGTTGGAAGGAGATACATGAACTAACATTTGAAACTACTAAATTGTTATTTTAAGCGATATTGCATTGTTATCATCTGCGACATTGACTTTCGGCGTGATGAGAGCTCAATTTGAAAGTGAGATGCATGTATGAAAACAGCATCAAGAATGACAACGAAATAGACCCAATTTAGTCGGTAAAAAGTTGATAATAGAAAGCTATATTACAGTAGAATGTCACTTTCTTATGTAAGTAACCATAGATAGAATAAGATAAAAAAAAGCTACATATCCGAAGAAATTCGCACAGTTGTGCGTGCATGCTCGCGGATTCTTCGCATGTTCTTGTGCTGTTAGGGACCTTCGAGGAAGTTGTTACCTACTTTGTTGTGTCTGCGGAGTTTCCTATGTGGTTGCAAACTCAATTTAAGAAATTATAGCAGTATTACATCGAAATTAGATAGTGTCGTTAAGATGTTTGACATTTTAGAACAAACTTTTGAAGAAATATTCCAATTTCATTCATTTTGTTCTTTGCAGCTACGGTAAATAAGCCTGTGAATATTTACCCGACCAATAACTATTTGAATTTGTACTGTTCTAGCATTGCCTTCCCTCACCCCTACCCAACCACCCTAAAAAGAGTGAAAATCTCTTAATTAAGCCAAAATTCCTACACGTTTTAATATTTTTCCATTTTCTTTCCTTTGTAGAACTTCGCGCCTGACTCGCACGAGTTACATGTCCAACCTGTCGCGGTCAAGTATGATGCCCCCGTCCCCCGGAAGTGATGACGGATCCATAGACGGTGACACCACAGCCGACGCAAACGACGCAGACACGTCCAAATAAATAGTATGTGTCGTCGGAGGCATTGTGACGTCATGATGCCATTTGTCCCTGAGAGCTGCTACTGCTGTGGAAGAAGTTTCGTCTTAAGCCGTGGTTACTGCCAATGTGATATGAAGAGGGTTTAAAACCTTCCAGCCATCCCTCAAACAATTCCCCATGAAATAAAAAAGAAAGCCGTGAAATTAAATTAGCACTTGTAAATTGCAAACATAACCTCACACAGATAAACGTTAAAGAAATCATATAAGTGAAGATGATATTGTGCAATGGGATGAAAAATGTTATGTTTTCTGTTCTTTATGACACTAAAAGTTTCATTTTGAATATTTATGAACAGAAATTTTTCATAAATGTTTACAATGTGGCGGAAAGTGTGTCATGTGGAGTAAAAAAAAAAAAACGAGAAATCTGGATGTACATATTGTGCTTATTTTCACAACATATGAATGAATGAATGTGCCATGGATGAGAGAGTGTTTTGTTAATGATTGTTAAATTGTGTTGTTGTTTATTGTTCAGTTGGATAAAAATTTGAAGATAAGAAAATGACAAATTTACGTTAGCTGGATTAATCATGAAAAGAGACTTGACTTGCCTCCCCACAGTCGTTGAAGGAAGTTCGTTTTCCCTCTTCATTCTCCATTGGAGAATATAGAAAGTTTAATGGAGAAAAAACCGGCAAAATCGAATATTTTTATTTTGTTACTTACTGTGAGCGTTGTTTAAGCTTACAAATTATGTTTTTGTAAATTGTAAAGTATGTTAACAGCCAAACTAATTTTTGTAACCTTCATTTTTCCAAGGGATTTACGGTGCACTCACTGACCTTTATTTTCATACAGTAATGTTTTGTCTTTGTGAAACAACTATTCCATGCTGCTTACGATGTGATCTTTGTCGCCAGCGTCCTTTACATTTACCCACCAACTCCATGTAAACGTGTATACAATGATTGTTTGTCCTTTTGTATGAGAAAAGTTATTGAATATTTCAACTATATGTCCGCAAGGTGCTGTAATTTCACATGGTGTTACTTTCAGTTGCACCAAGAATGATACGACGTCAACGTAAAATAGTGGGGATAGCCTATTAATATTGAAGAGAGTAAAGTTTGTGCATGTGTGCGTACCTGCTTTGAGAATTATACCGTTTAACCCCCTCCCTTGTGGATACATTTCATGCTAGAAAATTTGCAAAATTTCAGAAAACACAACAGATAACTTTGAAAAGAGTGTGTTAAGGTGACTTACATCAAAAATGATTGTTTTCGAGATTCATGGCAACGAAAGTTCATGCAATTGTTAAAGCAAGTTCAAAGATACACATCGTGCTTAAATTTCTTGGTACTTTTTTCCGAAACACTTACTTTGTTTGCTGTTTGCGTGGATGGGAAGATAGTACTACATGGCGTGTATGAACGTATATGAAATGATGAAGCACGCACACAAACGCACTTGTACATAGAGAAACCCACAACCAAAAGGCTTCAGTATACCTATGTAAATATTAGATTAGGATGGCTTAGGATTTCACATGTACAAATTTCTAAAACGCTAAGTAATAGGAGTCAGCCTAAAGAAATGTCCTAGCTGTTGGAAGGGTCCATATTGCGTATTAGTGTCTCGTTAGGTTAATTTGTTATGCATGACCTGCATTATATTTACAAAACACAGAAATATCAACTTTGAGACCATATGCAAAATAGACATTTAATAACCCTAAAACAGTGAAAAACTTATTGTACAAAATATTTTTGCAAAGATAACAAAAATGATGGTAGCCTATACAGTAGATGCTTATTAATTTTTGTACCGTAATAAAATCATAGTTAAGTTTGCTTACTCTTACAGTTTTTCAGTTAAAGGAAAGATTCCTACGAAACTAATCCTAATAATATTCTAATATATGGCAACAATAGAACGTTCATACTTGTAGATTTATACTCCTTTTGGCTTTTGTAATTTTAACACTTTTTGTGTTGAATGTGAACTAAATTGAACTTGAGTCTGACAATTTATTTGAAGTGTCACTGCATAAATTTTATGTAGTGTAATGCACTAACACATTCCAAATTACCTATATTTATACGTGTGTACTCAAAACTTAACTAAAATTATTGTGTATAAAATAACCAAAAAAAAGTACGAGTCACATTCAACTACTTAAAGGTTAAAATTGTACCTGGTGTTGAAATCAAATGGAAACTGCTATTTTAGATCCGTACCTTACACATTTTCATACTATTGCCTTTTCATTGCTGACATAAATGAATAAAAATCATGTCAGAGCAAAGACTTTGTTGTTGTATTGTTACCGGAAACTTACTGCTGTTCAGGGTAAAATCAAAGTAGTTTGTTTGGGAAAGTTAAATTGTAGGGTACTCACTGATAACACCATCAACTTTTAGAAGAATGATTGTTTCCTGAAAGTAGGTATGTAAAGTCATGTACTGAAGATAGAAATGTATGCACATACTTTTGGGTTTAATTCTCTCTCTAATCGAGAGATCTAAATGATCCTTGTGAAAAACCGACCTTTTTGTACACCAACATCAAAGCAGGAGAGCAATAAGACATCACAATTCAAGAGACTAGAAGAAATATAGATTTGCTGGATCAAGATTCACAATCTCCAAATACCAAATGAGAATCGAGTTGTTACTCAGACAACAGATAAGTACCCCGACCTGTCTGCAGATAGACTTAAAGGGAATTTACAGATCGGTTTCCTCGGCGGTGAAAGAAGTCGCCCTTCAGCGTCAGCTCGCTAGCTGATAACCGAAGTTCGTTGAGCTCACTTCACTGGAAAGTAACAGACGTTAGACGGACGTCAAACTGGTTGTGTGTGCAACATTGGCCACCAAGAAGTAAAAAAAAAATCACACGATTCACATTCTAATTTTGGCGAAAATAAAACTTGGTTAAAGTTTCTTTTGAGTGAATGCTCACGACCAACACTTGTAAGAATATTTAATTGAAAAGGGGTTCCGATGCAAAGTAATGGGAACTTTTTTTTTTCAATGTGCATTATTTTCTATTGTATGACAGCTTGAAATATGAAAGTTATTCCGTTGAATATTGCAAAAATTAAGATATATTTTTGAATGAAGGACAGGTCGAACACGGAACTTGCAGACACCGCCATTACTTCACTAACCCTACCCCCAGGTTGTCGACCCTGAGGGTACCAAAAACAAATATCAAGATCAATTAACGGGGGGTTAATCCCCCTTTGGTCAAGGTTTTTAATTAAGGTCAAGTTAGTAGAAAAGTAATGCTTGACAAGTAGTAATTTATGTACTGAACTAAAAGCTGGTGTTCAAATGAGAAAAATCTTTTGAGAGAAAAAATTAGAAGATCTGTTGTTGTCCATAATTATCTAATGTACCATACATCTTGTTACAATATTTCAATATTTATTAAAAAAGGTCTCCTTGACATGTAAAATTATTCAAGAAAAATACAGATTGTAGAATGCCGCCAGAGATCAAAATTATGATTTCGTGATAAAGTTTGTGACAGTCGGAGTTGCCAGAACAAATGTACGGCAACCGCAATATATTTGCAACAAAAAAGTTGAAAACAAAAATAAGAATAACACGAGCAATTAAATAGATAAAAGAAAAAAAAACAGATGAAAAACGAATAAATATTTGATTTTTGAAAATGACACAAGGTCTTTTGCACCCAGGAGAAAATTAAATGGCATACACACATAACCTGACTGAGTTCAACTGCGAATGCATCTTTGGCGCTTTAACAATTGTGGCAGGTTAAGCATTTCAGCATATAAATTAAAACATCTCCTTATATAATGCTGCACATGCTTTAGCAGGAAGGAAAACGTGTTCATATGTTAACAAATATGAAAACCCTCGAATGCAAAAAACTAAAATCCTGGTGCAAAAAGGTAAAATTTAGCAGAAAAATTCAAATGCCTTCAAAGAAAACTAAAGTGCATAGACTGAAAAAAATTGAAGATTTTGAGAGAAGACCAAACATTTGGAAAGAAAGGCGGAAAACGAACAAAGAGCATGCCATGAACCTTGCTGACGTTTCTTCGATTTCTACAAGAAGTTTGTGCGAAAGTGGAATAGAAAGTTTGGACACATCCCCCGAGAGTAAGACTAGTCCCTTGGTGCAAAGTTTGAACAACGGAAATATGTCGTTACCAGCCATTTCAATCAATTTTGAGAATTTCACCATGAATGATTTTGCATCCGGTTTTCTCCTTCCGAGCAGTACTCCAATGATATGTCCAAAGAATAGAAGGGCAACCATTGAGCCTGTGGATTCGCAAAGGTACTTGTACTCAAATGTTCTTCCTGGGTATCTTGGCAACTCACCTGACAAGTCATCCCTCGGTGTACCTGCCAGAAGAAAATCAATTGGAGTGTGTACCAATCACCAAGCCGAGAGAAGTATAATTCCCCAAAGGATGAGAAAGTTTGCATCTTGGTTTAAATCTGGTGTTGAAGGAAATTTACCTCTGAGAAAGAAACATCGAAAACACAAGTCTTTGGGAACTGAGAACCGTGATTTTGGCTCCGATTCGTCAGATAAACTTCTAGAATTTCTTGAGAGACTGAGTCCCACGAAAAAAGCAGTGTCCCTCCGCACAGGTCGGGAAATTGAGGAAAACTACTCATTCTCTACATCGGATACGAGCGATGATTCTCCCCTGTTGATCCCCGAGCCTCACAGGGTCAAACCGTACATTGCCAGAAGGATGGCCCTTCAAGCCCAGTTCGATAAACTTCAATCTGAAGCTCAAGAGCTGAAGGAAAAAGACTTAAAGATAAAACAGAAGTTCCTCGAATTGCAACGAAAACGAGTTTTACTGTCGCTTGACTTGAACCCGAATTCAACTGCCATGTTGCCCAACACCGTAAAACAAAACTCCAATTCGAAGATAATCCCACTGAGTTTGAGGAAATGGGGTCTTTCGAAATCAACTCCAAACTTGGTTGAATGCAGTGATGTTGAAAAACTGATACCAATGGACGACATTTAATTAAATAATACTGTAATCAGATTTATCGACATGTACAGGGCGAGTTTGGTGCTTCTTTCTGTTTGTGTTTGTAATAAAAAAACTAAAAAGGACATAATTTGCAACAAAATTGTAGAGATAGTTTTTTGTGTGTGGACTTTTAAATATACAGTTCAACAATAAAAATTATGCAATGATTCATTGGGCGTTCAATTAAGAATTTATATACTACAAATACTTTGTGCGTGTGTGTGTGTGTATGTGTGTGATACATCTAATTGGGTCCTTTTTGTTCAGGATGACTCGGGAGACATGCCTCCTGAATTCCACAATTGCGTTTCCTTCAATTTGCGGATTTAAAGTGTTTTACCCACCACAAGATATCCATTTAAAAAATTCTGAGTACACCTAACGAAAATGTGAGGTATGAACAATAACCGTCTCTGGTTTGGCGGATTGAGATTTATTAAATTTGCAAACACAAATCTTCATATAGCTGCGTGGTTCCAATGAAAACACAGGTTGTACCGACAAGACTAAACATTGTAAGTTTTGCCAAGATATGTTGTGCACTAACTCGAAAATAAAACAGGTACTCACGATTATACGAGCACAGTGGCTTTTCCCATGGGCCATGAAACTCCACTTTCACTTAGTTATCAGTTTCTTGAACCAAACAACCCAAACAAATGCTCTCATCAAATCTCTCAACACAAGAGATTGATACAGTGATTGTTGTAGTCAGTGCGTCAATGATACGGCTTTCCAAGAAAAAGAAATCAAAAGTAACATACACAAGAGGGAGACTGCAGACAATTCCGGTGGCAGCTTCATTGTGACGGCAAGAAAATGATAGTTCTGAAGGTCTAAGATCTTTATGAGAACAATCTTCTTGTGAAATGTCAGTTCCGTGTAAAACGCTTGATGGCTTTTTACGCAAATCTGCCCTCTGAAGGCTTCTCGGGTTTGCCTAAACCTCTTGCGTTGGCGTAGTTTCACGTTATTAAAAACCCCGAAGATATTGTCACTGAACATAATGTCATAAGCAATTGCATGTTACGCAGGTTTTGCTTTTGCTTTATTGAAAAAGCAATCATACATTTTTATATTTGTCTATATAAGTAAAGGTATGGCAAGAATGCTTTCTTGATTGAAGAAAACATTCTTCAAGTCACCGTAGACAATGCTTGGATATCTCTATTTCATTTATTAGGACCGCGAAAACCTGGAATTTAAGTAAAGAGGTCAATGACTTCTTGCAACAAATCCTTGACAGGACGCATCAAGTCACCTCAATTTGAGTTCCAATATAAAAAACAATTCAACTCTTCAAATCCACCAACATTAGGCCTGCTGAACTGCCTGAATATGTTAAAGCGAAATAATGAATAACAAACCATGATTTTTTAAAAATTTTACACAAACATCTGTCATGGTTAATGTGATGTGGGTTTTTTTCGCAAATTTTACCATTGAAATGATATTACATGCACCCAAATTCTAAGGTCACTAGTCAATCCACAGGAAAATATCTCAGTTTGCAAGATATGATAGTTGTTTCTTTTGTTCTTTGATATTTGACTTAGACGCTCTTGAACAGCAGCCAGATCATGGGATTATGGATAAGGCTTATTCAGGTCAACAACACTGGGTGGTGGTCGTACACTGGTATCATCCAATAGGCTACATTACTGAAAGAACAGAAAATTCATCAAGAAATATAAATAAACAATACTATGCTGTGAAGTAACTTCTTGATCAAATAATTCTCTCTTTGCCAGGCCTATTTCCCAATTTGACAGTGTATACAGATTTTATAAAAGTTGCATTCTATTTTGAAAGTGCGGAAACAAACAACTTCAATTAAATTCAGAAAGTATGTGACAAACAACTTCAATTAAATTCAGAAAGTATGTGACTGGACCATGAATTTTTCTTTGGTTTGTTACACAGAAAATAAATGACTTGTTGCACTAAGACTACAGTTTTTACTATCTGCGGATAAGAAGTTATTACCTTAACCTTTAAAAAGTGTTTGAGGTTTAATATTTATGAGGGAGGTGTGAGCACTTGTTCAGAAATTGATCCATAGAAAAACTAGACTCCGTAAATACAAACTATGTGAGTTACTATTTTCACTTATTTTGTCAGCTTGAAAGGTTTTCATTCTGAAATGTAAATCACTCTTTGGGAAATAACTTTCTCTGTTGAAATGTACTTGCAGTTTAATTGTTTTATGGTTTTGAGATATTGATCTGCATGAAATGAGCCCACTCCATCTGAAAAGAGATTTCTACATTTCATGAATGCATCTGGTAAATTGCAGACGTCACATGCACCCCGAAGGAAGTTCAGTAAATTCTCTCTTTTTCCATAGGAGACCAGAAAATTCTGGCTCGGTTTTACAAATGGTGATCTATGAGAAAATATTTGGAAGTGTAAATAAATAACCCATTCATCTCTTTCAAATTCCTCAGAACCTTGCAATATGTGACACAGATGTTAAAAATTGTTCCGAACTAATTGATATATCAGATGTTATCATCGGTCAGATTTGTGACTGGCGTTATGCTTTTATTTTTATTCTCAGTTGTATGTTTGATTGAAAGAACTTTTATTTTATAATGCCACTTTCTGAGAATGCACATCAGACAGAGACTCCCACAGAGACAAACCGTCCTGGATGACTTGGTTTACTTGGGCAAGCATTGAACACAACCAGCTTGCAAGGAGTAATTTTAAATCCCACAGACTCTGAGGCACTTTTTGTACAGGAAGACATTGGGGATTTATGAAAATTAGGTCACTTCTTGGAGACATTCTTACACTTGAGAAAAGCTTTTACCATTGACAGTTTCAAAGCTTTTAGTGCTCTCCACAAAAAAGCTTGGGGGACTTGTATCACCCCCAGACTGTCTGACATTTATGAAGATTGGTGTCTGAAGCTCAAAATAGAAGCTCTCACATCGGGGAGATGGCCATTAAAAACTGAATCCAGATAAAAAATACTCGCTTTCTGTCTCCTCTTTGTGATGACATGGAATTGAGGGAGAATGTCATATCTTTGACTACAAGTATATTTTCTCTTTTCTTGTCAAGAAATGCCTAACTGGATGGTTAAATACAATTTAAAGGCTGTCCTGAGAAGCAAATATCTTCCGTGTCCTTCAAGGTTGTCTGAGAAATCATTTTAGAAATTTGCTCACTAGATGGTGCAATCGTTTTCGCAGCCTTTGGTAAAATGTCTCTCCAGACATGGATCACTTTCAGATGGTTTAAGACCTTGTCTCCTTGCGTGATAGAGTTTCAGTCTAATATCATCGATTCTGATTTTTAGACATAGTTTAAATGGTTTCAAATTCTGATGTAACAACAGCGAATAATCTCGGTATTGTCTGTAAAATTACCAGCGCGAAAGACGTAGGATTGGAACCACTTAATGCTTACGACTCTGAATAAATGTGAAAGAAAATTACAAGTTGTATGATTTAATAGATGAAACCCACGACGCACGTAAATAAACGTCTTTTTCGATGAGTCACAAACCGAAACCATCCCACAAAGAAAAACCATCTGCAAACTGAATTTAGCATCTGGCATTTTCAACTCCATCTGTACTTACCTATAATTAGGAACATTTGGATCAATAATAGAATGTACCTGTCAGTGTTACAAAGTCCCGGTCACAATCGATACAGAAGAAATTTGTTTTGCCCCTGAGTAAACACTCAGTTTTTACTCACGATTCTATTACTCAGTATTTGAGTGAGTACCAGGTACACATGTACCAAGATAGTACCTGGCAGTTGGTTGTATTACGTGTTGTTTAGTGACTGCCCGTACTTTTCCCAGCAAAAAATAAAGGAAAACTAATGTGTTTGCGAATTTTGAGGAAGAAAATAAGTTGGTTTTATGCCAATGATCTAGTTAAAGCTCAAAAATAACCATAGAAGAAAAAAAAATTAAAGTAACCTCTACTCTGTACATGATGAATTCCAGAGAATGTGAAATGTTTTTCAACTAAACCCTAATAATTCTCCTTTGATAACGGTACGAGGTTTCTATAATGGATAAATAACTGGTCAGAGTGCATTATTACCAGATAATTTGAATGAGTGGCCTTTAGGCCACGAGTTTAAATTATCTGCAATAATGCTTGATGACCAGTTATATATCTTATTTAAATAATGACTGGCACCTTGAGAAGCCCTATCGGAAGAGTGATGTCTTAAAATTTTCTCTTTGCCTGGCCTTCCCATTGTGGCTCTCCTGGACTGATTAATGTTCAGAATTGCTCACCACTGAATGGGACCCTTCCTTGCACTTGGCCTCAATTGTCTGTGGTGATGGAATTGCCAAATTGTACTTGGAAGGCCCTTAAAATGAGCCAGAAAGCCAGTGAGGCAAAGCGAAGACAATAGCAGGGAGAGAGCCACTGAAGCATGGAGCGAGCCAACACGCCCTTCCCTGGTCATAGCTTGTTTGGCCACCTAACCATATACATCACATCGCTCCTTTCAAAATATTGGCAATTTTGGATTAATTTTCTTACTATGAAGGAGTATGAGGATCTGTTTGAAATTTTTACTGGATAATGTCTGGATACCTGTCTGTGTTCATGCAAAATCTTGAGGCTGGATGATTAATATTTCATAGTGATTTACCACCTTGAAGTTGGCCAAAAAGTCGGAATTTTCGTGAATCTAACCATCTTCAAAACAAGGTAAAAAATACCAAAATTCAGTCATTTTAAGGTTTATTATCATAATTTCGTAGTGACATTTGTACTTTTCAGTAAATTCTACCCTGGAAACATGTGTCATACCTATGCCTAAATTTCATTTTTCAGAAAAGTGCAATTTTGAGTGCACCCAGGTCAGTGCACTTTAGATGCCAATTTTCATGGCAGGTGTCACTTTCAAGAGAAGCTCACTGTGAAGACAATGGTCTTGCCAGTGGGTTTCCTCAAAATAACAAACCTCCTATGAATAGGGAGACTACACCAGAGATTTTTAATGCCGAAATAATTCACTCGCTACCGCTCATGTATTATTTTGCAGTAATACACTAGAATTTATTAATTATCCTGGACATAAAGCACTCCCCAATTTCTGGTTTCTTTAACTGGGGCAGCTGACCTGTTGGTGTGAGCACCTGCATCTCCAATCGATTCCAGTTGATGCCATCAGCTTGTCTCTCTACTTCAAAGTGCCAATTTTATCTCTGGTGTATCTGTATAAGCCTAGTTTGGTTTCTACTGATTTCTCTCAAATTTTATTTTTTTTAATTATAATATTTCCCGAATGCAATTTGGTCTGTGATTTGACAAATGACACTTTTTGCCCAGCATACCATTCGCACCAACACCAATATGGTTGGTTATGAAGCCTATTGTAATTACTTGGGAAAATCCAGGAATTTTTTAAAAGTTGAATAATCAAACCTCAATCTGTCTATCAATGACAGCATTTTGAGCCCCTACTTCCTGCACTAAAGTTATTGATGCTATAGCTAAATTATTTAAGCTTAACTAATCTTAATTAAATTCTGACCAACAGTTGACTCATTTGAACTCAATATGTAAATGTAACTAATTTAAATCCTCAGAAATACACCAAATTATGTCCAATGGATTTTCCAGAAAATTGCAAACCACATTGACCTGCTGGCAAAGGTAGTGAGGTTATTGCTATCACAAATGTTTGAAATTAGGTTAGGCCCAGTAAGCCTAATTGCACCAGTCAGCGAAACCGTTCTGAAGGTGTCAAATCATTTGCGATCTTGATGTGTAAAACATGTTTCAAAATTTGTACACAGGCAGATAAATTAGTGAGATAAAGAAAGAAAGTGCCAATAGAAACAATCTCCGAAGAAAAATAAAAGATGCTATTAAAATACTACAGAAAACTTAAAGAGAAGAATAATAAGCCTAGTAATAAGCCTTCACTGTGAAGGGTAATGATGGTATTCATCATGCAGGCAACATCTGTTCCATTGCAGTACTCAATATAGGAAGTACTTTGTTGTTAATAACCTGTAATGTTTGATTATTTGTGGAGATTTCTACCACTAAATGATTCCAACATGAGGTCCACTAAAAATCTTAAATTCATGTAATATGTGGCAGGTACAGAAACCTGATTTTAACATAAGAGACCCTATTTCAGACCTTAAGAATACAAATCACTCCCTGGCAGGAAATTCATATTTAGCTGATGAAAAGGTGGCTTATCCATGTACGATCATTTTGAATATATGTTGGTAATTTCTGTCATTGAAAACCGTACATTTTAGCAGTCTCCAATATGTGAAGTTAACAATGGTGACAGTATTTTAGTAGCAATATAAATGAATAGGATGCAACGTACCGTTACCCCTTTGCCTCAAGCTGCTTCAGACTGAGAAAACTCCAACAGAAATTAATCTCAAGCTCCACTAAGTATTGATTCATTTAATGATCTTTTGTCCTATATTGTGTAGTCATACTAAATATGAATTACTTGAAATTTTCTTTTCCGAAAAAAAAAAGTAATCAAAAAATCTTCAACTTCATTTTAAATATATGGAACACCACGACGATTAAATTGAAACATTCATTCATGTAGATGTTTTGGGTATACACTCGAACTGCTGTAGTTCGGACTTCCAAGGAAGAAACACGTTGACACATTGAAAGTACCATGTTCTTTTCACTCCTACCGGGAGGTCAGAGTTTATTAACGTACAAATCTTTCAAAAACCATTATGGTTGAAATGAATCATCCACATGGGAAAACAATTTGGCTAGAGTTTACTGATTAATTGTTTGCTGCTGCTTCTATGAACACATTTTGTCTATGAGTACGAAATACGTATGTGCTTAACTCGTGTACATTCAGGTGTTTTTTTAACATGTGATACCACTAATTTTTGCACGGCGCCTTTGATGGTAACGCTGTTCAGAAAGCAGAGCAGTGGGTCTCATCATTATCTTTTGAAGTCAATTTCCAAAACGTCATAGAGGAATTGAAGCTGAGTGAAAACGGGTTCCTTTGCCAAAGTGTCCTGGTTTGCTTCTGGAAAAAGTGTATGTGTCGTGACGACTGACGATAAATAGCAAAATAGTCAAAAATACGTTGGATGGTGGCACCTAGAATCGGGTATGGATAGAAATTAAATTTTACAAAGGCAGCTGTTATCCTAAACATCATCTACTGGTTTGAACAATTTTCCAGTTAGTTCCATGTCACATTTGTTGCAAAGTAGCAAAACAAAGTAGCAAAGTAAAGAAACACCCCATTGAGAAAAAATGCAAGGCTCAATATCATAACCAGCTTAAAATATATGGTTAATACTCACATTAGAAATAACTATTGATCTGTCGGAATAAGTAAAGTTATGCAGCCTATGTCAGGCTATGAGACAGATATAAGTATGCTCATTTTGCATAGATCTGGGTTTTTTTTAAATACTTTTACACAGCGTCATTAAAACCTCCTTCTGCGCCCTTTAGAGAGCAGAGGTATCTATCTGTTCACTGCTAGGATTCAATTTTCCACACGGACTCCTAACATAGTATTTTAGATTTTAGTTTGTGGATTCCCAAAAATAAATTCAAAGTCACCTTTGCACTCTTCCTAATGGCTAAGGTCCATATTTTTGAAAATACTTTTTTCCGAAATGTGTATGCATTATAATGGAAACTGAGAGCATAGAAATGTGTAGAAATAGAAACTCTTCTGAAACCATGCAATTTTTAAAACTTTTACAGAAAACGGTATTGTGATAGATATTCCTGAACTCTTCTCAGTCACTCAAACACTCAGATTGCATATGCTTCATCCCTTCATACAGATGTAAAAAGGGACAGACTCAGACTCTAAGTCTCAGACGCAGACTCTTAAGGGCTGGTGTTCAGATTTGAATGTTACCAAATGTTGTGTTCACTGCCTGAGCTTTTCTGATTGAAAGCATATTTCAAATAACTGAAAACAAGATAAGACCTCAAAGAGAAATGCAAGTCTTACTAAGTTCAGTGCATTGTCATAACGGGAGTGCTGGGATGCTTGTTGATATCGATATATCAATTTCCTGAAAACTTTATTTTCTTTAATAGGCACTCTTTTTTGCACACACGATACTTTGAAAATTACTTTTGCATTTATTTGTGATAAACAATTTAATGTCTTTTTGTAATTACTTTTTGTTAAAAGAACTGGAAACTTACCTTAACGAATTTCAACTCAAAAGACAAACCCAGCCATATTCTACAAATCCTTGTTTTACCACCTTGTATTAAGTAGCTCATGGCTTTGTTACAGACAAAAAGTTCACAGCTTTGAAACCAAGCCTTTAAAATTGTGGGGGTTGTTGTAATCAACTTGGTGTAATAAGTTTGCGTCTCAAGAAAGAAACTTTAAAGAATTTTTTTCTCTGACTCATTATTCACAGTTAACAAAAGCTAAAATAAAATGACGGAGAAAATATTAAAGTTTATAGGTTGAACTTCCTATCCATTAGCCATTGAAAGTATCTGGTATTATGTAATAGGCTCACTACGTTTACCATTGCAAGACGATTTGAAGTTTGTGTCCTTTGTGCCAGACGTAATCCTTCTTTGTAGTTTTGTTTAACTGCAAGTAGATACCTTGATACCTCTAGCTTTTAGCATTACCTTACCTGGGAACTACTCCTAAATTCTGTTCAACCCCTTGGTGGACCTATTTTACTATGACATCAAAGTTGTCTTTCTGCTAACAGTCCATTTTGTATTACTTGTGCCAAGCCAACATCCAGATGGGACATCTCTCATTGATAATCTTCAGACTTTTTGTGGTTCTGTCATATTATCATCTGGAATTCTCAGATGCCTTATAGTGGATTCCTCACTGACGTGAATACATTTCATTTAATTCAATATGGTGTTGCTCACATGCATTTTAAATGTGTAGGATTCAATAACATGTACCACCACAATTGATGTAGACCAGGTATTTTCTCTAATACTTATCCATACAATATGACAAAAATTTAAGTGGCCTATTTCTTAAAAATAGGAATGCCTTTCAGTCAAAGGTGTACGATCCATGTAACACACAGATAACAAAAATAATTAAAATGTAAGATAGAAATTTGAGTTTTCTAAATTTGGACCCAGATATTGAGTGGCTTTGATCGTGACCTTCTGATTACCGTGATCTTTATAAGCAGGTTTGAGCAAAATATAAAGAGATAAAGGTTAGGTAAAATAAGACATTTTATTCATTTGACCTTGACCCAATCACCCTGATACTCAAACTTGACCACCTAGATGTGGTTGAGATCTGAAGTTTATGGCTTAAGTGACATTGAAACTTATGTAGTATTAGACTATTAAAAGTGATTGTGGTATCCTTGGTAAGATACTGGATGAATTCAGAGGACGTCTCTTACACTTGTGCATTTGTCTGAAGTACAACAATTGCTGTATGGTTTACAATATGCTCGTCAATTCCCTTTTCATATTGATATTAATATCCCTCACATTTTATTTCGTTTTATCTTTTTGAGGTTGATCTAGTTCGCTATTAATATTTTTCTCTGTGCATGTTGCTTTACAGTCTAATAAAATATTTTTATTACTGTTAGATTGAAAATTCTATTTAAAAAGTTGTTTCTTCACAATAGTGCTTGGTAAAGATCAACTCGAAATTTGGTCAACTATCATTTTTATTGGCAGGTTCTTCGAAGCAAACTTTGGAATATATTTGTCCAGAGCCCTTGTTCAACTTTGAATTTGGTTGGAAAGTATGAACATTTCTTTGTCCGGAGATACTAGACATTTTTTCATGATTACTTTATTTACTTTTCCAAGATGGTTGTTTCATTTTCCTGTCATCTTGAGGAATCCCCCAACAACATAGAAATGAATATCGCCAACGACGAGTCATAGTTTGAAAAATGTATATTTACAGAAAATGTCTGACTTTACAAAATGACCATACAATTTTTGAGTATAATTGGCTCTTTCTCGGTTTCCGGGACTGATGTTGTCGAATCGGTGTAATGGAGCTGGCAATGACACGAACCAAATTGCACCAAATCCGGCTTTCTATGTCCTTAGCTGATGATATTTATAATATTTATGTTCAGCAAAACATTTTCACCAAGCTGTCAATATACTTTTTAAAATGTCTCATTGCTGCAATCTGTTTCACTATCATATAATAGAAGCCAATTTTCAAACGTCTTAAAATTATCAGTTATGGGTACAAAGTCGTCATTCCGTTGGTTTCCTAAGATTTGTAAATCTTTCTGACATTCAACACATCGCTATTTACAGTTTATTTATTTGTCTGTGTATCACCTAGTACACTAGATTTGCTTTTCTCAGTTTTGTTTTTAAATTTCTATGTTTCCTTATTGCGCTGTTTAGTGAAATTCTTTTTTTGTAATTAGCGATATCCAACAAGCCATAAATTTACTCAGTATTACACAAATACGAAAATTTCTATACATTAATAATCCTTTACAAATCATATCTGCTAAGCCATCATAGTTTTGTGTGATGGAACTTTGGACCTGAAATTGTGAAAATGTTATGAAAAAAAATAATTGTGTCAGTTATTTTAAGTCCGATGAACCTAAACAATGGGTCTAGCGGGTTGAAAATAAATGTGTAAGACCTTATTTGCTTTTAATTAAAGTTATGTTTCCTATGTGGGAATATTGACCTTCTGAGGACTTTTAACTGAAACGTTTAATTAAGGCGTGTATTCATAGTATTCCTGAAATAAGGTGCACAATGCTGCAATAGATTGTATGTTCAGCACTTCGAATATCATATGTTGAAGGCATTAAAGAGGATTATGTACATTTTTTAATTAAACTTCTTACTGATTAAACAGTAGGAATCTTATCCGAAACCCAACTAATTAGTCGTGTATCTAATTACTGTATTCACTCTTCACCGTTCCTAAAATGTATGTAGCTACGTTTCTTACCTACATCGACTACATGAAATACTGAATAATAAAACAGAATACATACAAATTAATTTACAGATTCAAAGCGCGGGGGGGGGGGGACAAATAGGAAAGAGAAAACTACTGAAATGCGTTCTACACTTTAGTAACCATGAACATATAATCCCATACTGAAGGAATTTTATGGAAATTGATGGAGAAAGGTTGCGGTGGGTAATCATTTGCGCTACACGTTCTGGCTTCTGAGCAATTCGCTGTTTGTCACAAATGTTCTCTTCGTGCAAATTGAAATGTACTGGGATAAATGACAGTGAAATATGTATTACCTTACCAAGATACATGGGAAATTGAAACACGACTAAACAAAATTTTAACATATTTCAGAGGAACTTATTACCGCCCGTATTCCGAAGGAATGGGGAAGGTACTGTTTCAAAGGTGTCTGTCTGTTCACAGGGGGGTACCCGAGCCGGGGAAGGTATACCAGAGGCAGGGAGGAGGGGGGTACCTGAGCTGGGGGGTTACCTGAGCCTGGGGGATACCCAAGCCGGAGGGGGGTTACCTGAGCTGGGGTAGCCAAGCTCAGAGGTGGGGTACCCAAGCCAGGGGGTACCCAAGCCAGAGGGTAGCTGGGGGTACCTGGGGTGGGAAGGTACCCCAACCAGGTCCACTCGGGGGTGGTACCCCAACCAGGTCTGGCAAGGATACCCACCCCCCACAGACCCCACCCCCACCCCAGCTGAGATGGATTACTCCCCCCCCCCTTCCCCCAGGACAGGACCGCAGAGCGAGCACTTGCTGCACAGCGCCGGTATGCCTCTTGCGTTCACGCAGGAGGACTTTCTTGTTTGTGTGTATGTAAGCAACGGTGTGAATTTTTTTGGGTCGAAAGAAGATCAAGTATAAACAAAATATCGCTGTATGAACAATACGAAAAGGCCTATGTACTTGATTCTAAAATATCCAGTCCTTTTATCCAAAATAAGAAATTATCACAATATATTTTGATCACAACAATTCATCACATAATCTGGAATAGATGGTCTTGACCAGAAATTGAGTGGAAAGACCTGTTCAAATGGAATCATTCGTGAACAGGTACAGTTTCCAGTTTTGAGTTGTAGCATCAATTCATTAAGTAATATACCGAAGTGTCCCACGTAAATTTATGGTCTGAACTTCTTACATGTTAGATCTAGTAATGAAAATCTTACGCATGAACTGTACTTTGCACACCTTTATCGGGCTCTACAGTTCCGTTCCTGTAACTTCCAATTGTTTTCTTATTGTGTTTGGCATATAGAACACCTAGCACGACCACAATAACGATGACTAATACAACGACGACGATCACCACAGCTATTATTACACCTTTATTATCATCGTCGTCATCGTCTGACGTGGGCTCTAAAATATGGAAACATATTCACTCAAAAACTCTTTTTATCACATTTCAGGATTTTTTCGCAGTGCACCGCCATTTTTTAAACTATTTTCAGTCATGCGATTGTTTCCAGGATATCATTTATTTGAAGGCAGACTAGTTATCTGCAAGCTTACCGACATATTTCTCAGCGGTTATGGAGTTTGCGTCTATGTCGCCCAGTTCGCTAAATGTCCCATTGTCCACAGCGTCCTTCAGATCTGTCGTGATGCTGGACGGTTGTACATCGGCATTCCCTTCATTGTCTAACACCATCAGCATTGTCGCAACAACGCTGCCAGAACTAAATCAAAATATTTTCTTCACAATAAACCTATTTCGATTATCCGTCATCATAGATCTAATATTTTTACTAAACTTGCCAGTATATTTACAATATGTGAATACGAGTTTTGCGTTCTTTTTGTTTCTGAATCTCTGGGAAAAAACCATGCAACTATTGCCACTTCCTTTTGTACTACCATATTGTCTGTAGTTCAGCTCTGCGCACTAGATGAGTGTCTAACTGGGACAACCAGTAGAAATTAATTATTTGTGATTTCTTCTCACATACCTCCATCGCAGTATCATTTTTCTACAATTACAGTCCTATAAAGAACAGTAAAAACATATTTTTGATGAGAACACACCAAAAGAATACATACCTAAATGTTACGTCTGAACAGCCTTTGGACTGGGAACCGTACTTCATTTTCATGAACGTGTTACACTGCAAAATATTATTTAGTGCTATTTTCGTTCTGAAAGGCAAGGTGTCAAGTAGATCTCATGTTTATTACATCTAAGCAATGATGTCTTGTCTTTTGTTATCGAACAATTTTTTTTGTTCTTACTGGTGAAAGGACTTGTCCTGCCAAGGCAAGGTATTCCTCGTGTGTCTTGATGGTAAGATTCGTGTTGAATTGTTTTTGCATCATTTTAATGATCCCGTTTATTTTTGTGATCTTCGAACTTGCAGGAGGTGAAACTAAAATTAAACTTGTGTTCATTCTCAATGACGTTTCATTTGAAATCTTTATTGAGTAATTTCTAACGTTTTTCTGTGATCGATTTACGTAACAATGAGGCATGATCGAAGTCCACTTCGATCGAAGCAATGAATTAAGGGAAATTTAGTCAGCTTCATTTGTGAATCGAAGTCAATGTCGAAGTAGGATGTCCTCATTGAGATAACATGTTCACGTACGTTTGTGCAATGACCCGAAACCGTGCTTTCCAAGTTGGCTACTTTTCCCTACATTCACTGAGTCGTTAAAGACAGATTTGAGTGCACCGACACCTTTCTGCTTCTTATGGCGCGATCACACTGCACGGAACCGGGACCGGGACAGGGAATGGAACTGGCACAATAGGAGACAATGGCTCTGGTCCCATTTCAGGTCCTGGTGCAGTATGAACAGT
>JBCAUG010421680.1:0-16080 GCA_038406175.1 Haplosyllis leylae
GTGACCGGACGTAAGACCTTCCTCAGAGGATCCTAGGTACCAGAGGTCCAGGAAAGCGTAGACCATACTCGATCGTACCCGAGTATTATTAGTACACCTAAAAGACCTCGCACTGTTTACAACAGCTCTGCTAAAAAGTGGGTCATAGCTTGTTCGCGTTGCTTCAGCCTTCATTCTTGCACTTCCTGTGGGTCTCCGAGGAAGATTTAGAAAATCTAGCCAATGTTCTCGGTGTCTACAATTTAAATCTGTCTTAATTTCTCTATTTCTCTGCTTGTTGAGAAGCTTTTCCGTCTTTCTTATCTTCATACCTGTAAATCTCTTCAAAACTGTGTGTTACCATACCAATCTGTGACACTTGTTGTACTAGCTTGGGGTTGTTAGTGATGATGGGATGTTCAGGGGGGTGTTAATATGTCTTTATGTATTTATTGGAGTTGGGCCAAGGGGGCCAACTCCTCCAAAATTATGGGGCAATATGTGCAAAGGCAGAGTGGTTTATCACTTCTGACCTGTCTTGAGTAGTTTTTACTGACTTTTTACAAATCTGGTGTGCTGCTGTAGCTGTTAAGAGGGTGGCTTAATTTACCATGTACTCCTGAGTATTGTTTCTTTTAGCCACTGCTTACCTTTGAGCTGTGCTGAGGGTGTAATAGAATTATAATTGACTTGGATTGCATCACAACCTTTAGTACCAGTATGCTTACTAATCTTATTTACTAAAGTATGCTACTCACCTAGTTCTGTACCATACCAGTCTACTTACAGTTAATGCATCCAGTCTTCTTGTTGTGACGGGTTGATTTGGAGAGGGGCTGTTGTGTTTCAACCTGTAACTAAGTGCTACGATTACTACTGCTCTACTTAAATCACTCTTCAAACTTAAAACAAATACATTTCTAGCGTTTTTATAGTGGTTGAGCCTAACACTGCAATTGTTGTTGCGGCTGCTAGTTTGAGTAAATTTATATCTGAATGTGTACTTATCTGTGCACCTTCTGATACTTTTACCTCTACATCACCCTACATCATAGCCTATCACTGTGTCTCAGTGTGGGTTCTCTCTGCGGTTTTGGTTCTGGATTCATAGATTCTGAAGTTTTTGGTTCCCCTGGGTATTCCCATCCCAGATCTGGAATCTGTTTGATTGGCATGCAGTGTTTTTTGTCTCTCATGCCTTCAGCTCTAATTTCTTTGTAAAGTTCAGCTATTTTGACATCGGAATCTATGGCCTTTATGTCTGTCCTGTGTACCTTCTTTTCCTGGCCATGATTATGATTATCACTATGATTTGGTTTTTTCCCAAAATGTCCACTACTGTGTGATCCTCATAATGAGCCTCAAATACCTTGCGGTTGTGATCTTTGACTAACATGTTCATTCCAGGTTCCAGTAACTCTGGTTCTGGGTCCTCCTCTTCCTTGTTTTGTTTGTTACCATCTCTTGCAGCTCTTGATTTAGCTAAGTTGTAAGCTATTACATGGTATAATTTTCTCATGAGTTTGATTTTCATTTTACCTTTGTCATCGCCCAGGTACTTGGGTGATTCAGAATCAAGCAGCATGTGTTTCACCGCTGGCTGTCGGCCAAACATGAGGAAGAATGGTGATTCCCTTGATGATTCTGTAGGGAAAAAATTGTATCCTGATGTTGCTTCTGATAGCACGTCATCCATTCTATTCCTCTGTACAGCTGTTTACCGATGGTGGCTTTTAGGAATTTATGAAATCCTTCTATTCTGCCATTACACTGTGGAGAATAGATGGAGGATGTACAGTGGGACATTCTCATGTCCTGAAATACCTGCTCCCATAGTTTGTTCTTGAATTCTTTGCCATTGTCTTTGTATTGGTCTATAAAGGAATACAAAATGTGAATCCTGTTAACATACACATGGCAGTAAGTGCATACCTGTTTCCTTTGCTGGAAGGTGGGTGAAATTCGCCTATCAGGTCCATTGAGATGAATTCCATTGGTTGGGGTGGTACCTTGAAATGTTCTTTTTTGAGCTGTTGTACCCTCACATTGTGTTTTGCACAAGTGAGGCATCATGAACAATGTTTTTGTACCGCAGCCTTCATGCCCTTCCAGTGATAAGTGTACTTGAGTGTGTTGTATGTCCTAAATCCATTATGGCCCTGTTCATTGTGGGCTAGCATTAGTACGTAATCTTTTAAAATACCAGGTAATACTATAGGTTAATAAGCTATACCGTTTATGGTCGTTCTCTTTTTCAAGATATCCCTGTCCATGTAGAAGAAGTTCCTGTCCAGTCTTCCATTCTTTTCTCAGCTGACCTACGTGTGGATCCTGTTCTTGTAATTCCATCATTCTGTGGTTGGTGATGGGTACCCTGACTGGTACCTCCCGAGGTGTTGGTTCTTCATGCAGTAACAGTCCACAGTCCTCCTCTACAATAATTTCTTCGACCACCTCTACTTTCGCTGGTGGGAGTTCCTCGAAGGGGGTGTACCCGAATTCGTAACCAGGTTCCTCAGCTGGTTGTTGTACTTCATTGTTCATCTCTATGAGCCTACTGAGGGTATCTGCAAGGACATTTTTGACGCCCTCTATGAAGCAGAATTTTATGTTATGGGATTCTAATTCGACTGCCCAATTGTTTACCTTGGTATTCATAGTGTTCTTTTCCAGGAATTTCTGCAGTGGCCTGTGGTCACTCCTGAGTGTGATATTTCCTGAATCCAGGTAGAAACTGAGCTTTTTCACTGCCATGTAGATAGCAAATGTTTCCTTCATCAGAGTCGCCCAGTTGATTTGGCTCCCCCTGAATAGTCCACTGGTGTATGCTACCGGGTGGTCAGTGTCACCATCTTTCTGTGTTAAGAGTCCCGCGTACATGTATTTGGATGCGTCTGTGTACAGTGTGTACTCTGCATCTGGATTTGGATACTTGAGGATTGGTGCTTCCTGTAAATAGTCTTTCAGCATATTGAAACACTTGTCACATTCTTGTGTCCAGCTAAACGGTTCATTTTTCTTGGTCAATTTGGTTAATGGCCTTGAGATATCTGCGAATCGGGGCATGAACTTTCTGTAATAACCCACCAGTCCCAGGAACTGTTTTACCTGTTTAGCTGTTGTGGGTGTTGGCATTTTCCTAATACTTTCCAACTTCTCTGGGAGTGGGTGAATCCCTTCATCCAAGATGAGATGTCCCAAATACTGGATGTGTTTCTTGAAAAAACTGCATTTTTGTAGTTTGAGTTTTAAACCTGCTACTCTGAGTCTTTCGAATATGTTCTCCAGATGCTGCAGGTGCTCCTCTTCTGTCTTGCTAAAAATGATTATGTCATCCAAATAACCCATGGCGAAGGTACAGTCCGTTAGTACCTCATTGATCAGTCTCTGAAAGTAAGCTGGTGCCTGGGCCAATCTGAAAGGGACTCTATTGAACTGGTACTTACCCATACCAGAGATCACAAAGGCTGTTTTTGGTATTGCACTTTCTGAGAGTCCAATGTGATAATATCCAGATCTCAGGTCCAAAGTTGAAAAATATTTGTTACCTTGTAGCTTTGCATAGAGTTCGTCAATCTTTGGTAAGGGGACTAAAGAGATGCAACCTTTTCCTCCTGACATGTTGTGTACTTCTGGTAACTGCTTGTTGAGTCTTCGGAAATCAGCACACATTCTTCTCTGTGGAGGTTCTCCGGGGGCGGATTTCTTTGGTACTATTACCACAGGTGAAGCCCATGGTGAAATGCTTTTTGTTATAATACCTGCATGTTCCAGTGTGGCTATTTCCTTTTGTACCCAGTCGTAGTGCTTCAGTGGTAGAGTGTAGGGTCTTGAAGCAATTGGTGGGCTGTTCCCAGTGTCTATATCCATTTCAATCAGCAATGTTTTTCCTATATCACCACTCCCTTGTGAAATAATATCTTGAAATCGATCACAGAGTTTGTCAAATTCTACCTTTGTACCTTCTGTCATCACCTTGTCCTCTAGATCTACCTTTCTGTGTGCTTCAACCTCAGCTGGGGATTTGATGAAGTTACTGGCTGATGTTAAGATTTTGTGTAGATCTGTGTTCGTTTCTATATAGTCGACTCCGGCGGTCAGCTGTTCAGATGCCAGAGCCTCCTGTAGGTCCACGTTCGCTATCTCGGCGATCTCAGCAACTGGTTGCTGTGGTCGCCCGGGGACCCAGTGGCATGGAGTTGTGTCGATGTTGTCTATGCTGAAACAGCTTTTGATTTCCACGTCATCTTTCTGTGCAAAAGCTACGACATGGTTCTTTGGAAGTTCAAGGTGTTGGTCATTACTAAGGTTTATAATTAGCAGAGGGCACACTGAATCTTCCATTCTTTGTGATAGATCAGCAAACATAGGGTGTATGTACATGTTTGGATTTTGGGAGAGGCAAAACTCGTCACCTGAAATGTATACCCTGTCCTTGCTATCCATGTTTATATCTGCGTTGATTACTCCACAATGTCTTGGTGATATCTTTGTTCTACCCTTCAATGACACTGATGGAAGCTGATGTTTTTCCTGAGTCTCTGCAACTTTGACTCCATCAATGGTTAATACAAATGAGTTGTGTTTAGTCCAATGAATGCCTGCTGCATTATCCCTTGCAAAGTCTACTCCCAGTATTAAATGTCTTTGAAGGTTTTGACATACTAAGAACTTTTGTTTGCATGTTTCATTTCCAATTTTGAATTTGCATTCTATTTGCCCAAGTGCTCCTAGACTGGTACCGTTTGCTCCTACTACCATTGGGATGTTTCTTTTATCCAAGTCTTTCTCACTGAGTTTTAGAATTTTGAAGGATTTTTCTGACATAACACTTCTAGTGGCTCCTGTGTCAAACAGAGTGTTGATAGTTTCATTCCCTATGTTAACTTGGAATACAGTACCTTTCTTTAGTCTTAAACTGTCATCAATTCTGCATATTTCTGCTGAGTCTGGGCAACTGGTGAAGTAGTCTTCGGGTTCATATCCTTTTGGTAGTCATGCTTCACTGATTTCTTCGATGTAGTCTGAGGCCACCAGTGCATCATAGACTAGATTAATGTCCTCATTGAACATCTGGCAGGTCTCTTTGATGGTGATGGTTGCAATCTGGTCTTCACTTACTTCGTTCACTGTTTTAGGGAGGTACTTCTGTACTTGTTTGACCTGCTCCTTTTCTTTGTCTGACAGCTTCTTGAGGTAATCTATCATCTTATACAGGACCCTTGTGATTTCTTGGTCTCTGTGCTTTGCAGTATACTCAAACCTGATGTTGTTCTTTGGGTCCCTCTCATGGTGTGGTATTTGTTGATCCTTCTGTATCCACCATTGTAGGATCTGTTGGAGTTGTTACTGTAGGAGCCACTATCTCTTCTGTTATGGAAGGATTTGTTAGAGCCATTGAACTTGCCTCTGAGTGAGCTCCTCTGGTACCCAGGTTTCATTGTACTGCTCATTGGTCCACCATCACTGTATCTGTCTTGGATTACACTAACCTCCGGTGTGGCGATTTTGTTTACTGTTTCCAAGATCGTTGTGTTCTGGGGGGTATTGTTGGTATTGCGTCTGTTTTTCCTTAAATTTGCTTGCCCGGATCCTTTCTTGACTTTAACAGCAAAGTTCATTACCTGTTGTAAGGTCCTGAGGTGTGAACCATCTTTGGAGAACTTGTCTGTGACAGTGTTTGCAACATCACTCGTTAGTGAGTCCATGTAATCTTCAATTATGGGGCATATTTTCTGGTCATGGGGTGGCATGCCATATGCTATTTCGTGGATGGTTGTCCACTTGTGGTTCCACGATGCTATGGGTGTGGTTGTGCCCATTTTCATAGTTCTCAATTTCTGTGCTGCTTCCAATGGTGTGCCCACGTCTGAGAAGTTCTCCAGTACAAGTTTCTTCAGATCCAGGTCACTGCTATGATCGGGGCTTCTTGCTATAACATCGAACAGGGGGGCACCTGCTCTCACCAGTAGGGCATTTCTGAATGGCATGCCAGAGCAGCTTGCAACTTGTTGCACTCTATCGATCCATTCTAGACATTTGGTTCTATATGTACCCTCAAAGTATTCGATGTGAGCCAAATACAGCTTTTGGTCCTGAGCCTTTCTGTTGAATTCTTGATTCTCCTCCATCTTTGTTATCCAAGCTTGAAGGATTGCTTCTGATGCATTTGAAACTGCTGGGGATGGGTGTGTGACATGAGTTGGTACAGCAAACATGTTAGTGGACGTGTTGATGCCTGTGGGAGACTGTATTGGATGGTATTCTCCTAGGCCTGGTGATTCTGCTGGTGTGCTGGTCCAGTTTGATGTTTTCACCCAGTTTGGGGGTTTGGTTCTGCATGCTGCGGTGTCATGTGTATGGGTGTTACAGTAGTTGCACTTCAGGTCTGTCTTTGTACAGTTCTTTGCCAAGTGTCCTTTGACCCCACACGCATTACATGTTTTGTTCATAAACTGGCTCTGATCTGGCTGGTGGTTACCCGCGCCAGCTGCTGTGGTCGCCAGGTTATCATTATTGTTAGCTATAGCCACCAACCTTTGATTAATGTCAGACTGATTCGCTGTTGTCCCAAACGTGACTCTGGGATCAGGGTGACCTGTGGGGTTAGCTGCTGTGGTTGCCGCCGTGGCTGCTGCCTGTGTGTCAAATGGGTCATTGTTCTGTGTTCCAATTGTGAGTGGGTCGAGTATTGGTACATGGCTTGTAGTTGTGGGAACGCTAGTGTTGGTTGAGCGATTCTGGCTATTGGTTGCCACGGTTGCTGTGGTGGGGTCCGTTGCTCTGTATGGCATCTCCCCATTAAATGCTGACTCCAAGATTCTTTTACATTCATTCAGGGATGATTGAGCATAATTCCTGGCTTGTTCTCTGGTGTTTACCAGTGTTTTCGAAGGTCTAATTCTGGGGTAGTCATATTTCTTGAGACCAGCATCGACTCTACTTTCGTTGTCTGCCAAGAATACCGATAACAGTTCGTCCATTTTTCTCTCTACATGTCAGCCGTGTATCTCAAGTCTGATGACGTCCTTGTGTCTCACTGGTTCTGGTTGTAGCTGTGCATCATGAATTTGGACATGGTTTGCTGCCAGCATTTCAACCACTTTTGCGAAGACTTCCAGTCGGTCGCCAAGCTGTCTCTGTGCTAGGGGTCTGGTGAAGAAAGTTGACATATCTTTTCCCGGGATGTCTCCGTCTTCGCGTTTCTGTGACACATCCGACTGCAGGATCTTTCTTAGTAGATCTAGGGGGAATGGTCTGTTCTGGGCATGTACTGGGAATGGTTCAAGTTCTCCTCTTATATACAACTGACAAAAGCCTGTCTGGGTGCTTATCAGCATTATGGCATCTGGATAGAATTCTGTCAGTCCCAGGCACACTACTATGTAGTTGTGCCTTTCTGCTCCGAATGATACGCCATCGAGGATAGCATCCACCAGCTTTGTGTTCTCATATCTGGGAGGTATAGTTCATATTCATTGGAGTTTTCAGTGGTGCTGGATTCGCCTGTATCAGAGGTGTCTGCTCCTTGGTTGTTGGAGTCGTTCACCCCTCCTCCTATTTTGTTCAGGTTGTTTGGTACAACCCTTCCTGTTTCATTCAGGTTGTCCGGTACTTCAGTTATCAGCTTGTTGTTCTGTTCAGCCATCGTGCTCCTCCTCCTGATCAGCCTTTCTGGGTCGTCGACAAATGATACAAGTTCGGCTTCCTGTCCTCTTGTGCTGCTCATTCGTCTAGGGTGAGGCACTTGATGGTACTTGGTTTTTACTATGTGGTATGTTGATGCAAACTTCAGGTGAAGTTAGCTTCATGGTGTCTTGCTGCAGACTCCAGGTGAAGTTAGCTTTGTGGTGTCTTGATGCAGACTCCGGGTGAAGTTGGCTTTGTGGTGTCTTGATGCAGACTGACTGTTATGTCCAGGTCCACACTTTTAAGACACTTGCTACAATAGCTAGATAATCTCTCATGAATGCCCCTTTGTCTTCGGGAGCTAATCTTACCAATTGACAGTGTCAGCTTCTCTAAGTAAGAAAGTTCATAATAATGAAAGTAAAACAACTGTTGAACACACATGCTGCTTTTATCTATTGTGTCAATATTTTAATCGCGCTTTTCACACGTGCGTTTGTGTAGCTATTGTGAGCCTTAAGTGGCTAGATCTCCTAAGAGGAATTTCACACCTTATTGTTACCTATTGTATATGAGAAGGAAGTGGTCAATTGTCTTGAATTACTCAGCAGATCTCCCAGTGTTGTGGCAGTAATTGGTTAATCCTGTCTTCACTCCGGGTGGCTGGTGTTCTAGCAATTCTAAAAGTACTGGTAGATTTCTGTAGCAATTGTCCTTTTACACTTGTAATATTAGCCAATATTAACCTCGTAAAAAGTAATTACCATGGAAATCTTTGGTTTCTATTCTAGCACTGTGTCTTAAAATACAAATGGCCTTGTGGCCATACAAAACTTGAATACTTGCTTGTTCTTCATGCCACTATTCAGAATTTAATCCTTTGTCTCTTTCTATATCTACTCCTGTCCGCAATTTAATGCTCAGGATATTGTGATTTAACACTATTCAGAATTTAATCCTGTTTGGAATTTAATCCTAGTAGTCTCGTGTTTTAACACAGATTGATGTAAGCAATAAAGTAATTTGAAACCAATACCTGTTGGCCTATGTGAAAATAGAATCCTCCTGAGGCCGGATTCTCCACCAAATTGCGAGGTCTTTTATGTGCGGTAGAACGGTGGTGGTCTCAGGTACAGCTGAGACTGTGTATCACTACTGGTAAACCTTTAGACCTCTGGTACTGTAGATCTCTCCGAGGTATGCCCTACGTCTAGTTCCACATAAGCAAGATGTATCTCTGGTTTAACTGGTTTATTGCAGCATGTTAAACCTTCTGTGTTGCTCTCAGCATTTAAGCTTAATCAGCATTTAAGCCTGGTACAATGAATGGTGCGATAACCTGTCTTGTGTGCATCAGCTTAAGTACTTCGAGGTACTTTACCTTGATTGGCTCTGACTAACGATTATAGCCATTGGCTACCCATCCGGTTGGATTCCTGTGGGGCTCTCAACCTAAGATGTGTAGTCGACGGCTTACACGGTACTTGGGACCGTGCAAGTACACGCAGGAGGCTAAAGGCCAGAATCCTAAATTCTACAATATAGTATCTCATCTCTGAACCAACAGTAAATTTTGATAACTTCAGACTCATTAAAACTGAAAACATTCCACGAAACAGTGATATAGCAACAAAAAAAAACGTCTATGTACGTGATCTACCATACAATGTGGATCGGTCCAAATTCTCATTTTGATGTTGTTGCATTGACTGAAATTCAATTTTGACTTTTACATTAATACACCGCTTTTACGCGGAGGCAGAGCAATGGTTAACAAGAAAGTCCTCCCGCGCGAAAGCAAGAGGCATACCGCCCACTGCATAGCAAGTGCTCGCCGTGCTGTCCTATTCCTGGAGACCTAGCCAAGGAGGGGGGGGGTGTGGGGAGGGAGGGGTACCCTGACCTGGATCTGGTGGGGAGAGGGGTGGCATACTGCCCACTGCATAGCAAGTGCTCACCCTGCTGTCCTATTCCGGGGGGCGGGGTTCTATTCTCAAGGAGGGTACCCTGACCTGGACCTGGCCAGGGGGAGGGGGTGGGGAGGGAGTACCACCTCCCTCCCCCTATGGACAGACAGACTCACGCCTGTGAAAACATTACCTTTCCCGTCGCACAATGTACGCGGGCAGTAATTATCAGGATAAGAACATAACAAATATGAACAATTTGTGTAAATATTTATCTACAAACATTTTTTCTCTTTGTGTAAACACAGTTTCTCGTAAAATTATTAAAATGTGTACCTTACTTGACCCTACTACAGGCAGAAGACATCGATTAATGTTAAGCTAGATCTGTGCAACACTTGTCTGCGATTAAATAAAATCTGGAACCGCAATTATCAGACCACTACTGATAATTGTTTTGTGATATACGCATGATTAACAAGCATAACATGTCAAATGAAACAAGTCACTGTTCCAATTTTCAAAGGAGAGCTTGCTTGGAAAAAACATAACACATTTAAATACTGTTGTCCTTCGCATATTTTAACAGTCATTATAGTACCTATTTTATTGTAAAATTAAACACATTGCGTTTGCTCATTGATCCAGCTTTAGCTGCCGTCCGGCCATATTTTTCTGTTTCCAGGTCCCCGATATATTAAATTAAGGTGGTCGAGTGGCATGCCTAGGTCAGTTATCAAGAGCTGCACAAACACTTTCAGGTATCTCAAGGGAGCAATGCCCATCATTTAAACTTGCAGGAATGACTTATGGTATACTCTCAAACCTGAGTCTTACGAACGCTTATGGAAAATTGTCCTGATATGTTTACTTCCAAAATGTAATTTTCGCTAGCTGCATTGCAGCACTCTTATTAGTATGAGGCAAACGGTTGAGGAACTATTGAACTTTTTTCGTCATTAGAGTAACTGTCAATGAATTGATATTTTTCCATGGAGTCATTTGATTTCTCCTGTCTGACAACAGTTTTAATAAGTTGAAAGTAAGTACCATAAAATGATGTCAATCTGATATTTTTGTCATATGAGCAATGCAATTAGGTTACATTGTTGTGACAAATCATTCGTACAAATGTAACACCTGCTACCACAGAATGAAGCAACATCGCTCAATGTAACACAGATTAGAATTAACTAGAATTTATACTGGTAACAAAGAGTGTCCCACTTTTGCTGGTAATAAAGGCAGTACATTGAGTGGAGAAAGTTAGCATGGAGACTTCCTACTATTAAAGGGAAAATACAGTATTTTGTTTCCTTTCGGGAGTTTTTAAGTTTGCGAAAAAATCCCCACAAATATTTACAACCATTTACAACGTCTTTATTATGTTGATTAAAATAAAATAAAATTGCTTCTTCTCGTGGCCTCCTTCCTCGTGATAAGGAATGTTACATTGTAAGAATACCCGAAGGTACGCAAGAAGTCAACAGAAGGTTCCCTTGTTGAAAACTCTGTGGTCATCAGTGCAAAATGAACGCAAAAATATTGCTTTACGTCAGAGCTAACTTTGATAAGCAATCATAATTAATAAGCGAAAAGCATAAATAGATGGAAATATCCTGGGGAGACTTTTACTTAATCAGCGCAGCTTATTTCCTGTAATAATGTAATTACTGTATGGAATCCTTGCGCAGTAGTCACAGCCCAAAGCTGTCCATGCTGCAGTCATTGTCCCATCGTTATCCGCTGCCTTGCTTATACCATGACTGTCATAGAAGAATAATAAAAGAGACAGTAACAAAGCAATCATGTTCATAATGTAATGTTCCTGTATTCTTTCTATTTGTAGGTGAGTTTTTGAAAAATAATGCAGTTTGGTGAGTTTTACTTTTCTGTCCTAATGGGGAACCTGTTCTCTGTTGCCTTTTCGGTTATGAAATACTATTATGGTTTTTTTTCCATTTTGTATTTTCCTGGAATATCTGTACTTCGTCTCACAAACGATAACATTTGTTAAAAAAATAAGTTCATTCCAGAGCACAACTGACCAATCACATAGTGATTGAATGAACTGTTTACTGAAAAAGCGATTCCTCTGCAGGAAAAGGATGAACTTCCTAACTTTGTCCACATGAAAGCTTCTTAACTTTAAGCACGGATTTTTCCCAGCAGTGATCATATCATTAATATTTACAGCAGCTGTTATATTTAGACACAAGTCAGAAAAAGTCATTACAGAGTTGTCAAAGTAGACAGCGAGTTGTCTGCATTAGTAACACAAGACTCAAGATGACACAAAGATGTTGTAAGTGAAAGCAGGTGCCCTTTTCTTTTGTGTAACAAAAGTTAATGGAAATTCACGAATCTAAGTAAGTTACCGTGCACAGGTAAACTGATATTCAAACCACCAGCCAGTCCTGGGATTTCCCTTTTGTCAGTTGGAGACAGCTACTAAATAAGAAATTTCTAGGAAGGTTTGCTTCAGGTGTGTCCTAGCCATCACCTTTTGAAAATTTACTGTAAATAGATAAGAGGAGTGTTGACAAGTTACTAAGCAAGGTTCTTTGGAAGTAACAAAATATTCCAGGACGATGCCATGTCCATTACTACGGAATTTTGAAATTAAAATAGTGCTTATTTTTGGCTTTGACACACATATATTTTGCCCAGGAATGTTCACCACACCTTCCCATACGGCAATAGTCACTTCTTTGCATCACTTAAAGTTCAGGGTGTTCTCCATTCTTACTGTTGGTGTTTAATGACTTCCTTCCTCCCATCCCCACGCGTCATTTCTAAACATAGCCTTGAGCCCTTCTCACCCACTGAGTGGCCAATCAGTGATTATTGAGTGCTCAATGAGAATACTCCCCTAGATGAACCTACCATTAAATCCTTTGTACACAGCCACTCCTACACTACTCACTGACAAACAAGAATTATTTCTTCAGTGGTGCTTCTTTAATAATACTCGGTGTCATGGCATCATAAATGTTACCATAGAAAGGAAGGAGCCAAAAAGAGTTTCTCAGCAAGACCTTTCGGGCAAGCAGATTCTTAATCATTTGATCAAGCAGGAACTCCTTCACTAACCGAGGTTGCTGGGGTGAATTGTGAGCCTCCAAACAAATAATCTTTTATTCTTCTGTTCAGCTAAAATGTTACTTGTCAACAAGCGTTTACTTCTTACGAATAATCAAACTAGAAAGTTCCTTGACAAAAACGAGACACAGATACATGCATGTAAACGATGTGTTCTTTAACAGAACAGCAAATAAAATTCTTAAGGGATTGTAACTTAAGCATCCAGGTCTATTTTTGTCTGATGAGACAATTAATGTCAAACCTCAGTAGACCTACTCTCGCCAAAAGCAATGTTTAGTATTCCTGTCTTGTTTCGTGGTTGGTTTGTCCTGAAATCTTACTCAAACACCAATGTCATGTTTATCTTTGTTTGCTCCCAAATGTGATGGGTGCCCGGATAGATTATGATACGTTTTCCTGATCTAGGTAGGGACAACACCAACAATGAAAATAATAACCACGGTTCCCTTTTACAGACATGGGGATGGATAATAGAAAATTTGGCCTTTAGGACAATCATTCACTAACACATGTAAATTTACTTCAAAGATCTGTGACCTATTCGGCATTCCACGAGGGCAGGAACATATAACTTGACAGGAAACCATCATTTACTGTCAATCACAATTGAAATCGCAGAAATAGGACCACATCCTTGTTTGGTGAGAGGAAGTTGTCCTTTTTTGTTCTATTTCATTTTAATTGGGTATCACTATAATTGTGCATTGCATTTTCTCTTTCGCCTCCATTTCACAAATATTTATTGTAAAATCTTTCGCAGATAATGAATGGAGTTTCAAATGACGGTGTGCCATGACCATGACAATGTAGAATAGTAATGAGTTATTTGATAGAGACCTGACTTTTCTCGCAGTAAACGGAACCGTCGGGGAGAGACGGCAGAGAACTGGTGCTTTTATAGCATGTGACAGTGAGGTTACTCATTCCACTTACCAGTCCAAAGAAAACATCCTCAAAAGACACACACAAAATAATGGTATAACAATGCCTTAGTGAGCAACAGGAATGGTGCTTTTTGCGCTGTCTTTGTTTGGTCTTTTTCAAAATATGGTTTTCTTTTATTTAGGTAAAAACAATAAACCACAATTTCATAGATAATATTGTGCTGGTTCAATTGTATACAAACTACGAAATTGTACAACACACACAGTTCTCCACTGAAAGACTTTCCGAGTGAACGACAATCATCTGATCTGGTCTGCTTTGAATTTAACCACAAATATCTCATTGCCAATTATGTATCGGGACTCTAACATGGACGTCTTGAGAAATGACAACGACGAATTAAGTAGCAGAAGATGAATGAGGGTCATTAAAATGTGGTCGGAGATTCTCTTCTTACAGACTTGTTGAATCAAGATTATCTGTCCGTAATGCATTTTAATACGGTGCTGTTCAATACAGCTGAATTTATACATCTGCGGTTTTCAATTTGGTGCAACTTCAGAAACCATGGACAAAATTCTTGAACAAAATTGTAAATACATGGCACAGCCAAACAAAGGAATATTGCGGGTAACTTTGGTGACTCAAGGAGACCAGATGCGGTTTCCCGGCCAATTTGGTAACACTGCCATAAAGCTCCTTGCTCCTTGCCCTCAGTAAGAACAATGGCACATAAAACATGCTACTATAGTAGTTTTAGGCATCTGAGGCATTCCAGATCTGTAGATAATGAGTTAAAAGTGAAAGAATGTACCAGTCTATGGACACAGACTAACACAGGATGTGCTTTTGAGACATTCCAGATCAGTAGATAACGAGTTAAAAGTGAAAGTATGTACACGTTTACGGACACAGACCAAACACAACATAAAAATGTTCAGATAAAAAGCAGGCTTGGGTTTTGCACTGTATGACCGTTTAACAATCAACTGAAATTAAATGGTGATCATGACAAATTGCAAAACTTTTGGAAATCTTCAATTATCTTCATCTAACTTCTGATTTCAAAATAAGAAAACGATTGCTCGTGTATGGGCTTTTTAACAACTGAAATAATTGATATTGGTATTTTCTTGGTAAATTGTGTCTAAGCAATGTACCAGCTCGATGATTATGAAATATGGAAAATATCTTAGAGCTATATTGATATAACTCATTTGAAGGGGGGTCTGTGATGACCAATCTTGTAGGCTATACCAGTGGTTGGGATCGTATTATGAATCACATGTATTACAAATACTGTATAGTTGTTTTGATATTCTACTTCTTAGTCGCACATCGTGTAAAAATATAGGCTATCAACTAATGAGTGATTTTTAGTTTTTTAGAAGTAACTGTTTCATGCCCCCTGGCGGAGGGTGCTGATTAAATAGTTCATGGTAATAGATTCCATTCATGCTTAATGCTACTCAGCACATAAACATGGTTATAGCACATACTACTTTAATGGTCCTAACAGCCTGATAAGACACATTTAAAAGGAGCTTGGAAAGGTAGATCAGGGTTCCCCGGAGATTTTCTCTCAATCAGTGCACCTTATTTCCTTAATAGCACAATTACTCTCCGAGTCTTGGCATATTTTGCCGAAAGCAACATACACAGAAATTGCACTTTATTATTCATGCTCTTACATGTAGTCTTTTTCGCAATCCTGTTCACTACAAAACAGGGCACTCTTTCAAATTCAATTGTACAAATCATAGCCAATCATTATTCAGTGAGGAAAAGGTTCATTTCTACACAAAACATTTGGACACACATATATGTAAAATAATTGTTGTTCCAAACGAAAAAGGCTGACGGGATTGACTGACATTGCTTTCTGGACTTACTACTGGATGTTGATTGAAAATCTGCCATTGAAACTTGATGACATGCTTGTGATATATGCAGTTTACTTGAAGAAAATCAAAGACCATTACCCTGGTGAAAAGAAATCATCAACCTTTCTCGTGTCATACACCAATAATAGAAGGAGAGAGAATTCTCAAAAGTGGTTTCCTTCATTTATCAGTGACAAATTCTGAGTGGGAATGTTGAAGTAAATATTGAAGACTTCACTCTTTTCATGAAATCGAAACATAAATTTCAGTTGCAGAATTTATAAAATGCTAGGTGTAAGGTCACCTATTTTATACAAAAACATAAATGCAGAAGTTGACCTATTTTGCTTTCAGTGGAAAGATGATTATCACCTCGTGGTGCTGTGGAACATTCAAAACCACATTACGATATTCCAATAACTACATAGAGTACTAGTGGGGAGTCTGAGACACCCCGTGCAAGCGAGACACTTACAGTTTTCTCTTTACAGTTTCTTTCTGTTTTTCCAAGTGGATTAAATGGAAGTGCTATTATACACCCCTTGGCACCTAACATCCATTTCAATAGTTTTCCAGAGGGCAGCACATTGTCATGGACTAGATTGTGTACAATTTCTCGTGTACTGGTTGATAACTCTGTACCAGTTCATATGACTTATAGAACAATGAAATTCTGAGAAAATAATCAGACA
>JBCAUG010421791.1:0-16077 GCA_038406175.1 Haplosyllis leylae
ACGGTAAAAAAGCGAAAATTAAGTTAGAAATTATCAGCGGTCTTAAAACGAATGGTGGTGCTGGGCTAATCAACATTGTAAACAAAGATGCTGCTCTTAAAGCACAATGGATTTTGAAAGCTCAAAACAATGAGCTGAAAATGAAATTAGCCAATGCAATATTAGGTAATCCAATTGAAAAATGGTTATGGGCAACGTACATGACACCAGAGCACATACGTAAACTAATTAAGCCATCCTTCTGGAGAGATGCATTAGACGCTTGGTATAGTATTACAGAACCAAAAATTGAGTCCAAGCAAGATGTACTAATACAATGTATATGGTATAACTCAAACATATTAATAGGTAAAAAACCAATTTATTATAAAAAATGGTACAATGCAGGGGTTGTAAACATCGCTGACATAGTCGACAATAATGGCAATTTTCTGCAGTATGAGGTAATCAAGCAAAAATGTCAACATATTAACCATGTAACATATAATGGTATCAAAGCAGCAGTCCCTAAAGATTGGATAAAAATTATAAAAAAAGATACAAATCAGCAAATAGAAAATGCGGAAAATATTTTGCCAAAGTTTCCGGCATCAGTGATGTATACAAAAATGTGCGAAAATGATAAGCTATTAGCACACAAGCTGTCATGGTTTAATAGTCAAGTAGGGGTACAATATGAGTTAAGTGACTATGTTAGAATAATTAGCAAAATCACAAAAAACAATTAGCGGAAAATTAAGGAGCTTTCAATACAGACTTTTATTAAATGCAATAATAACAAATGTTCACGTATGTCACTATAAAATTAAAGAATCCAATAGCTGTAGCTTTTGCAATAAGCAGGCTGAAACCCTACACCACATGTTCTGGTCTTGTCCGCACGTAGAACAAATATGGAAAAATGTAGAAAATAAGACTTACCGTACAATATTTTGTAATACGATAGAAGAAAATCCGAAACATGCAAAGAATTGTATAATACTTATAGTGAAATATTATATTTATATTGCAAGATGTTTAAATTAGCATATCTCAGCAACTGGTTGTCTTAATTACATCAAAGAATATATTAATGTCGAAAAAGAAATAGCATATGCTAAGGCAAAAATTAGTTCGCACAAAACAAAATGGAAAGAAATAGAAAGCAAACTCTCGGCATAAACCACCACCCTATCGTCATCGTCATCTAAATATGTAAAAAATGTTATATAGCCTACTTTCACTTATATCGTGTACATCCTATAGTAATAAAAGGGTTACAAATCCCCCCCCCCCAAAAAAAAGTTGTGGTTATGAAAACGAAATATGAGATCTCAAAGATTTTGGCACACAGTGATGTGTTTCAGATTTTCACCCACTTGACTCAGGCACCATAGACAGGCTTTCACTGATTCTGATTCTACTCATCAGGCTGAACATTTTTGCATTAGGAAATCATGTCTATCTAGTAACAAAATTGCTGCTAAAGTTGGTCAAGAAAAATGTTTCACTTTTGTTTTTGAAGACCCACTACCTATCCCAACACGTGGACAAGTTTTTTAGTCCAGTGTTGGATTTAAGGGAAATTATCAACTGGTCCGGCCGGACAAGTTGATCCTAAAATTAACTAGTCTGACCAAATTTCAACTAGTCTGGCAAAATGTTTCACCATTTCAGCAAAATAATGTTAAGTCAAATAATATTTAAGAGATCATTGAAATCTTAATAAACTAAGTATTCATAGATGATATTTAAATACACTGGGTCCCGCTTACAACCAGTAAAAAGATGCAAAACAAACTGCTCGTTGTAGGTGGGTGCTCGTTGTAACCAAACTTTTTAACATTGCTGTCAATGAGAATGGTGCAAAGAAATCTGCTCATTATAGCCGGGTGCTCGTTGTAACCGAACTCGTTATAAGCGGGACCCAGTGTACTCATTTTTGCAATTTTCAAAACAGATTTTTTTTGTAATTTTACTTTTGGATTTTAACTGGTCAAACCGGACTAGTTGAAGACAATTTTAACTAGTCCACAATGATTTTAACTAGTCACGGACTACCGGACTACCGTTAAATCTAGCACTGATTTACTGATACTAATTCTACTCATCAAGCTGAACTTTTCTTTGAGATACACTATTTGTTCCTTATGCAAATGTGTACCAAAGTCACTGGCAAAATATGTGTTGAAAAAAAAAATTATGAGATGCAGAATTTGATTCTGGGTAACTATCGAGTTTGGCATACCAGTCATACCTTTGACATTTTTTCACTGATTCTGATTTTTATTCGTGTTCAATTTCATGAAGATAAAATATTTATTCTACTTTTTAAATGAATGTGTCCTTTGGGGAAAAATCCTGTAATCCCATAAATTCGGTCTTTGCAATACCTTAAAACTCTGGAAGAGAATAGTTTAACAGGAATCTGTACACTGCTTACCCATTCAGTGGTTGGGTAAGAAAATATTTTTTGTAAATTTTTACATATTTAAATTGGTATAGTAAGTACTCTCAATATAGTAACCCAGACATATGTAGCACGAAAGTATTCGGTCGGTGTGACTGAGTCAATTCAGCGCGCGAACGCAACTTTTGCTGGGGTTCTTGGATGACACAGATGGTGTAGCTTACAGGCGAAGTGTCAACAAATCAACTGGTGGTTGAAAGATAAATATGTCTATTCTCTAGATACGATTGTAACTTCCATTCCAACAGAACAGTAATAGCATTAACGGCCCTTCAGCAGGATTAATTCTCCTATTAATTCCTGATACAAGTTGAGTTATTCTCTAGAAAGTGTTCAGAGTCTGAGACTTACACTCTGGCTCCCCCACTACATTCACCTACGATGGTGCAATTTAATAACTTTATTTTAACTCTTTAACTGCAGTAATGGTAACAATGCTCGTCTAATAATCTCCTGGCCTTAAGGGCCTGAAATTGAATAGTTATTACATTTTACATTTAAATATTAAAGAAGATTCAGGTATTTACCTGCAGTTTGCTGTACAGAACTCAAATAGACTCAAAAACTCAAAAAGAATACACTTCTCAGACCGACCTCTGATTTCAAACTGGGCGTGTCAATGGTTGATGCAGCCCTATTTATATTATTCAGTATGTGACATCATGATTGGCAGAAGGAAGGATCCAAATGACATAGTTGTAACACCTGCGATCTCCTGCCAAAACTGGATCCCAATCACAGATTCGGGCTTACTCCTCTGCAACATTGCCATTGGTCAATAATAACCTTTCCTTCTGGTTGTTGCCAGGTACCAAATGGGTTCCCTGGGGCACCCTGGATGTTATCTACTTGTCCTCTCGATGACGTCCTGGGTTCCTATTCGCAATCCTCCATTGCAAGGATGGGTTTCATTAGTTCGTAAAAATCGGGCCCCCTCCTTTCCCTACTACACATATTTGCTTGATCAAAATGATTTTGTTCTCTTGCAAAACTATGCATGACTGTTGTTACAGCAGTTGCGTTGCAAGGGAAATATTCTAAATCAAGGAGTGTTTCGTGCTTTCTTTAGTTGTCTTTGATGCAGTGCTCTTCTCAGAGTAATTGGTGTAATAAGTTTACACCTTTATTAATGGTGCTGATTAATAAACCAAGTATTTCTTTTGGATTCACAATGTAAAGCTATTAAGTAAGATGTAACAGCCTTGTTCATTCGAGGTGCTGCGTGATATACTTATCTAAATCCGTTCTTTCTTTTCTTGGAACTCCTCAAGAATGCTATAGTCTACAAGAATTAAATCCAAATATCAAGGTAAATAATCTTCCTGGAATTGAGTACTTATTTTAATTAACCGTAGAAAATGTATGATTCATCAGCTAATTCGCGATGTTCTGAGTGCAGTCTGTCAATAAGTGGGAATATTAATTTGGAAATAGATTAAACCTCGTCCTTTGGACGTGAGTCCGTGAATTCTCATATATATCAAATTTTGTAAATGAATCTCATTGTGAACTTTACAATTGTGTTGAAACTTTGATTCATGGATATTTTTTAAAAAGAAAATGAGACAATTCAACACTCTGTGTGCTGTAATGAGGGGATAAGTACAGCTACTGGGTTGACAAATCACAGTCTTATTAGCTGTAATGGAGACCAAATCATAGCATTTAAATGCATTTTATCATCAGTGATTTTGTGTCGAGTTATTTTAGAAAGTTATTTTAGTACATAATTTTTTCAGTTACTTGCATTTGAAGGAAGTCAATTTTAGTATAAGATGCGTATTTACTATTAACAACAGGTTGCAAAACTAGTTCTGGCCGAAGTTCTTGAACAAACAAATTTTTATACATACAAAATGGCTACGAAGCAAATGTAAATGATTGTAAGAAGTTGAAAATATCCCTGTAGAGTATAATCTATGCAACTTTTAAAATTGTCTACCTAAAACTCTATATTAAATAATGATTTCATATTTGATGTGCATCTTCACTCAATTCAGGCGAATGCAAAGCAGGTTGTGCTTAGAGTTAATCAAAGTAGGTTAAAGTGAAAATACCAATTTTTTTATAACAAAATAGTTAATCATAGCAACTGAAAATTGATGTGTGTATGGACCAAAGTGTATATTCATGCCTAGTTTGAATTTTCTACCTGTTTTTGAGAAATGTATTTAGAGAAAGATGATAAAAGTGGCTGCTGCTCAAAAACTTCATATAGCGGCCTCAAATTTGATATACTATAATTGGCGCACTGATCTTGTCAGGAGAAGGGGCTACGGATGGCATAAAAAACATAGAATGACGAGAAACAAATCATGATTGCACAAGATTGTATTTTGGCACAGGAGCCAAAAATTCTGAATACATGAGCCAAATTAATAAGAGTGATGTCATTTTGAACCACGTTAAATGAGGAACCCGACTAAGGTTTAGTTCGTTGTGCAAAGGAAAGATGATATCAGTTGTCAGTTGTAGTGATGATTTTTCTGAGATTGATGTATTGCAAAGGATCTTTTTGGCCTGAACTGTGTCTTAGCGAAATTTCAGACCTTCAGCTCAAAATTGTTCCCACAGTATTTAGCGCACTGTCCAAAAGATGTTCACAGAATCCTCTTGAACACCTCACACAAAAAATCCCCGTAATTCAAGCGATCAAAATCGGACAGGAATTAACTTCAGAAATGAGGAAAATGTGAGGCAACCTCAAATTTTTGCATGATCATGATAAATTTCACAACTTCACCAAATTATTTAAAATCACTCATTTTGGTGTTCCAAGACTATTTTTCACAAAATTGCCACTTTCAGGCAAAAATATGTACAATAAATTCACCCCCATCATCCTCCAGGTATATATTCACATATTCAGTGAATATATTTGCTAAATTCACTGAATACATCCACTACCAAATGAGAGACATGAATATGTCATGTACCAAAAAGTCAAACAGCTTGACTATGGAGGAGGTTCATAAAAAATATCTTGACATAATGACATCAATTTTGATGTCACACATGATGGTTGCCAAAACCCCTCAAAATGTTCAGAGAAAGTATTTTTGACCAATTTTGATGACCTTCACATGTGACATCAAAATTGGTGTCAATATGTGTGAACCTCATTATGTCAATTTATTTTTGTTGTGAACTTTCTCCATAGTCCAGCTGTTTGACTATTTGACATCTTTTGACACATTACTCACAGGGCTATTTTTTATGTAACACATTTTGACATTTAAAGTAATGTGCGAATTTTCAAAAAGTTTCACCATGCCAAATTTGAAAAAAAATATGGATTGCCATTGATTTTAATGGAAAGTTGTGGTGTGATTAATCAGCTGGTGAATGTTGCTGTAACTTCCACAGATATCTTAAAACATTATGCTCTTCAAACGACTGCTAATACTTTTGCAAAATGTATGTTGTAAAGAAGTACTGTTGTCATATATTTTGCAGCTGGACGGACACTTTAACAACCTGCTATTTTTTAAAGAAAACTCTGCAGCAATTTCGAAATTTTTATAGCAAGCAGAATTTTTTGGAAGGTTGAAGAATTAAACGGATAAATAACACAAGGTATGACAATTGTAGCTCACCTCAGTGTTTTTAGTCATGCCTATTCGTCCTTGAGATCTGAAAAAAGTGTCGTTGAAGTTGTGGATAAAGTTGAACATTAATAGGTCAGTGATATTCGAGGGTCAGATCAGTCAAAGGGAAGCGTTCATTGTCTCAGTCAAAAGGAAATGTTCATTCCCCATAATTGCCTGTGATTGTGCACAGCTATAATAGTATTTGAGCGGGTAGTATTTCCTTGAACAATATCTTCAAATGTAATGCGTCGTAATGCAGCTAGCGTTACCGCTAGTAACGCTTGCACGGAATACTTTGATTTCAAGTGCACCTTTCACACCATGCGATGTCACTAGAGTTGTCGCCATCAAATGGGCCCCATACCCATTTTCCAAGCGGCAATGTTAGCGGAAACGCTGTCGCTTGGTGTGAATAGGTTCTAACATTTATTGAAATCAAGTGAAATATAAAATATGCCGCATTTTATTTTTAAGACTGCGGCATTAGTGATAGCTATGAGAGCCAGACAGTTTCAACAATTTTCAAATGAAGTTTTCAGAAACCGTGTCACATTCGCACTTTTATACTGTTTTACCTTTTTTTTTATCCTTCTGGGTGAGTAACCACAAGTATAACTTACCCTGTTGAAAATACACTTTTTCTCTCAGTAAGAACAAACTGATTTGATGGATGCATCAAAATAAATTTTGACAGCTTAATTTGTCTGTTCGGACAATTAAGTTAAAAATCAACTTTTTTTCAGGAGAATTTAGATTGGAGCTTATCAAGGTATTTTATGCAGATCTTCTAGTCTCTGACGTACAAATGAACAAATGAGTTTCAAAAAGTAGTTTATTTCACCATGATAGACATTGAAAATAATTTACTGTCAAAAATACAAATGTTTACATTACGAAGAAATTAGTGTATCATTTACATTTGTGAATATGTACACACGTGTCTGTTTTCTAATAAGAATGTATTTTTTAGATCCACACACAAAACTAACAGTCTTGGGTAGTTAGAAATTTCGCTTTCAAGACACAAAAGTATTTTTAAGAAATACCGAGCTGAGAGTATTGTACAACAGATATACGCATCGATTTGGTCTATGTACAAAATTTAATTCGCAAAAAATATTCGTTTTTACTGAATTTCATGTGACAGAAATTTTGCCGTTGAAATAAAAGCTGATACTTCAAAGGATTTGTATTCGGTACAGTGTGGCAAGATTTGGCTCACTTTTTGAGGCGATATGCTTTATCTTGTCAGAAAATAGAAGATAACATTGAAAAGCAAATCTATATTCCTGTGAAGGGAAGTAATTTACAAATGTAGACACGGCTGAATTTATTTGGCACGCATAATAGAAATGAGTAAGTCCCGTTGTTTCCAAGTATTTTGAATGATCTATTTAACGTTCACTGTGAGTAACAATTAACGTCGTCTACTTCTTCACGTATTTTGACACTTTTACTGCTGGAAAATAATTCCAACGACAAAAGTACTGTTTGGCGAAATTCAAATCATAAGCTGAATTAAAATATGGCAACATAGAAAGTGATTCCCTAACATCACAACTGGAGTTGAAATGTAACATAAGGGCTTGTCAATTCAATCTGTTTTAAAAATATTACTTTGAAGGTTTTTGCACACATACTTCCTTACATCCTCGGGATGTTTTTCCCGGTTTGTTTCACCAAAACCGATTTTTCTTATTCCGCTTATTTTCCTGAAAACTTCAGTTGCAAATTTTACCCATGAACTTTTGCTACACGGACGTTTGTTGTTCAATTCTGGCATATTGAACTGGTGGATAGGGTTCTCTGCTTCCGTAGTGACATCGCGTTTTTCCGTTCTCATACACGGCCATGGCAAGCTTTGATCTCAGGTTGTTATTGTAAGAATTTCTAGTTGAAGAGGTGCTCGTCGATGCAACAGAGCCATTACATCTGTTGTTGGTTCTGACATTATATTTGTTGCTGTTCCGGTTACTGTTGTACATGGAACCTTGTACAATACTCGTGTTATTCTCTAGTAAGTTTTTTGTAGCTCGTAAGTAACACTTGCAGAAAATGCGACAAAATACACGTCGGAATTTCTTTCCAAACACACAATATAGATAAAAGTTGATGGCACTGTTTGTTATGACCATTAAGTTGCTTATGCATGTAATCTTAACGAATACAGGTGAAAGCAGGACTTCTCGTGACAAAGTTACCATGAAGATGTTGTCGATAATTGAAGGCACCTGACAAATCATAAAGACAACTGTAACAGATATTAACATTATCGTCAGACTGTTTTCTTTCTTGGTTCTGGTGTTCACTTTACCTGTTGTCGTTTCAGAACGTTTGACAGCTCGTATAAGCAGTGTGTTCAGTACGGCAAGGAGTACAAATGGAATGGCTAACATGACGACGAGTTGCATGTAAATAAAGTAGATATGCCGGAAAGTACTGTTTTCACCCAGTTTCGTAAGTTGATAGGTAGTCATCGTGTTGTTGGTGTCCGAATCAACGATAGTCACTGTTCTGTATTCCAACATACGCGGTATGTTATAAATAATGGAAATAATCAAAAGAAATAGGATTGTTTTTCTGGCTCTGGAAGAAGTGCACATTTTGGCAGCTTTGAGAGGCATGCATACTGCGATATACCTTTCAACAGTAAATGCAACTGTCGTATATATTGAGCAAGTCTGAGCTGTCAGTGCCGTGGGGTATGCATAGGGATGCATGTAAGGATATGCCTCGTAGTAAGCCTGTAGCTGGCCTCTGGCAATGTAGAACGTCGGCAATGACATGCATAAAACCAGAGAGATGAGCACAATTATGTCAAACACCGCCAGTACTATTAGATAGCAGCTCGTAGAGGATTGCATTCTTCTGTTCGAGAGCACTATAATACTTAAGGTATTCCCTATTATTCCAAATACGGATATGATTGTGCCGATGATTCCCCATGCGTAGTATTGAAACTGCAAAGTGTCGATGAGCGACTGATCTGTTGGCGGTTCAGTGTGGTTTGTACCCCATGTGGAACCGTTACTACCATCGATCAATGTGTAATTGCCACCACTGTCGCTAGGAACACTGTATCCACTGTGATTGGACATGCTGCCGCCACCTAGTGGTCGTATTTCGACCTCCAGGTCCGCCATAGTGGCGACGTGACACGTAGAGCAGCTGAGCAACACTCTAAAAATATAAAAGTATACTACGTAAGTTTTGAAATGTAAAAATTGGCAATGGAGTTGATTTTTTTCCATGAAACAACATTTTTAAGTTTCGAGCAGTAAAGTGAAGTATTAAAACACCAATGGGCTCTAATTTTAAAATGGTGTAATCATTTTAGTCGTGATGTTACCCGAACTTCTTTTGTTGAAATAGTTTTTGATAATGCCAGATATTTGAGCGTTTCCTGTCACGTTTTCAGTTGAACAGTGACCAAGTTGAAGAATGAACTTTGACATATTATCCACAGACAAAATTACATAAGACCTAGTAGTTAAACTGAACATTGGAGCTGAAAAGGTAAAAGTTAAAATATCTTGGAATTTGAAGCAATACCAGGTTAAACTTTTGAGGTTCAGCCAACATAACAACAAAAAACCGCCAGTCAGACCTGAAGTTGTTTGTCTCGGCACCGCTTCCATTTGAAGACAGGGGAAGACCGTTGATATGGTGAATCCACTTACCAGACATGTGAAACCAACCCTGTGTATTGCACTCTTCTGTTTTAGTCCCAATATGTGGAAAGAATAAACCTTATATTCGATTGAAAATTGTATTTGCATAAACTAACATCAAGGACAGCAGCTGTCAAATGAAAATCCCATGACCATGTTTATTTTGCGTAGAGTTCACAGTGGTCGTGTAGTACCGTAATTTTTGGGTTGGAAACTGAACAAGTTCATATTCACACCCAATGTCAGACTCCTTGTAATTAACACTAATCAGTATCTACCAGTCTGTTGTACGGGCTAGAAGAAAAGAGGTAGATGCTCTGAATTTTAATCACGGTCTTTTCTTGCGTGATTGAAATATGGATCAAAAGACATCATTTTAGTTCTTTAGTCACAATGAATCAATTTTACATTAAAAAAAGAATCTCACAATTATTGATTTCAAATAAGGTTTTAAAATTCTTTAATACTATGGGCTGATTCTTGATCAAATCGGTGAATCTCGAGTACCCTCTAAGCTGTCGCAAATGTGCCGAAAATGCAACCTTTTTCTTCGACGCCCGGCACCATCCTAAGTGTGTCGCACCCCCCAAAATAATAAGAAGTATACTACACGTATTTTCTACATACATGTCCTTCACACACTCTGATACAGATTTACGCGCTGAAAGAGATCATTAACAATACTCGCTCTTGCGGAATGCTGGTTGCAAAAGAGAGGCTTGTTCCAATCATCAGATATGTTGCTCAATTGTTTTGGTGTGGGTTGAAGATCAGCCCCAATCAAGTGATTTCTAATTAAATGGAGATATTAGCAAACATCGTCTTATGTGGTCTAAGAATCCACTTTCACTGACGGGAAAAGAAAATAAGGACTATTTTAAAAAAGAAATAGAAATGGTGAAACCAATTCAAATAAATATTCATTAAATATCTTTTGCCTTCCAAATGAGGATGTAAGCGAATTGCTAGTTTCTGTTCAAGAATTTCTGCAGTAGTCTGTCCCAAGGACGACTGTCTCAACCAGGAACTACATGAAGACTTTGTAGAAAAAGTCACAAAGATAATTCAGCAAGCCATCGGTTAAGCTACCACATTAAGTACAATATCACTTTGGTCATTGATCGTTTCTAGAATTAATGTAATCTGCACCATTGTGTGCCGTTTCAATACATAGAGAAATTGAATGTTTTTTTGTTAACTGGCTATCAAGAAAACAACTATTTAAAGGTGAAGTCAGAACGATATTCATCAATGAATGGAGACAAGTTATGCTACATTCATTTGTTGGCCGTACATCAGACAAAGTTGGTCTTTTAGTATCAGTGGATGCGGTCGTGACTGGTATCACTTCTTGTGGAACCTATTTGAAGTAACTGGTTTTTATAGTGTAAAATGGCGGTTTGTTCCGATCCTCAGGTGTATATTTTAGATACCGTTTCCAGTAAGGAAAACTGTTTCCAGACAGAATTTCTTGATACGCATTTTTCCACTCTTTTACAGACACGATAACGTCGGCTCAAAGTGCAGTACACGATAGAATTAGACAGTATCGTTTGCAAGTTGGATAAAGATGTGCTTATTGTACAAGAACCACATTGTTGTGGTGGTTTAATTGCTACTTTTAAACATCATGATTAAGGAAACATGATTAGCGCATCTGTATAAACCCTGCCAACATCATCCAGTGCTCACCATTTTCTTTCCTATGCGATCTGGATTGAGTATTGCAGTGTTATCATTTTGAAAAGAAAGTATGTTGTGGAAGAAACAAATAAGTGGAAAACTAGGTTTAAGTGACATGAGATAACTAGAAATTATCTATAACTTTAGATGAACTCAAGCTGTACCAGATTTTGACCAGTTGAAATTATTGTTGAGAACCTGACGTTATTTCAAATCATTATTTTCTCTTTACATTTAGGATTATCCCTGAGAGTGGCCATATTTTTGAGATTACTGTGGGCATAACTAGAGATTGAAACTAATGAAACTTAACTTCCTTGAGTTCATTGTAAATCTTCAAAAATTGGGGATTATTACTTCAAATATTTGAAGCAATTTACTTACAACACCAACTTTGCTATGAGCACGTATGAGGCTCGCTTGTTTTTCTGCTTATAGCACGGTTATGGCTCGTTTGATTTTCAAGGTGTTTTGTCGGTGCACTGGCTACTTTTATGTCCTTGTTTAAGTTGCTAAATTCGCAATTGTTTTAAAAAAATTTAATTGCTGACGCACGACATGTTGCTATTAATCAACTAAAATGAAACTCCAACTGAAACTTGCAGTGTAGCTATGCTGCCACTTGTGATGTAGCGAGTATTCCAGCGCTGTAGTGCTGTTTTTGTCCTATTACTAACGTAGAAACAAGATTATCACTATTTCCGTCGGAGTAGATGTACTATTAACAAGTCGTTACACACTGAAGGTTCACAGGCAAACCTTTTTTTCCTTTCGGAAAAAATTATGTAAGTTGTGGCCTGCAGTTTGAAGTGGAAGTTGGATGACCAATCAATCTGAAGAGAGAGATACACATGTATCATAAAATTGAGATCAAGTGTCAAGCAAAAAATGGCTTTGGTAGCGATAACTGCAACAGTTTACATGGATGTGCTGGTTAAAAGTCTTGTTTTCAGAAGAAACCCCTGGATTCACGATGAATATTGATGGAGTATTTCACCTGATCGCATTCGAGAAACGATTACTGATAATTTGCAATCACATGAAATTGGGCGGTATTCAGTAGCGTGATGTGTTTTTCAAGCAATTTGAAAGAACGTAGTGAGAACTATTTTGTTTATTGTATGTGCTAATTTTCCAAAAATCCAAAGTGTAGGTTACCAAAATTTTGGAGAGAATTAATCAAACAAAAGTATGTCTGATCCGGTAGAATATGTGAAACAAGACACTCAGACATATTCAATCATTAATTGGTCATATTACGCACAACACATAATTCGGAATACTTCCAAGGGTTAGGAGTGTTCCAGCTGAACATGTGAAAATACTATTGTGACAGATAGTTTTTGACACAACGTCCCAGATACATTACATAACGGATGATTGTTGTGTCATGTGGCCACGACAATATGAAATGTATATTTGCAACATATTTTAAGTTTCTATCAAATAGATTTGGTTTGGTAATCCTATTTCTTTGAGCACTAGTAAATAAAGAACCATTGCTGATTATAACCAAAATTGAGAGCACTTTGGTCTCTCTGTGGGCCAACAGGTATTTCACAGCGACTGGTTACTTGTGATTATTCAATTTCATTGAAATCATTTTATTGTATTTTTCTCTTGTGACATAAAATCGTACTGTGTAAAAATCTACTCGGTTAGAACTTCTTTTTGATTCACAAAGATCAATTTGATGGAATGGTTCCTTAATTTGGTATCTGTAGTGCAGTCATCTAATTCCGTAAAAAGCTCCGAAAAGCCTCTGGCAAAGAAGGGATTTTGTGGAACGTTAGGCACACAGGCAATATGTCAATATGTCAGAGATAGTGCAATGGTGACATGAATGGACATCAAATATCATAGTCGAACAATCTTCTATTTGCCGAGTTCTAGCTCTCAGTAGGTTCAATGTTTCAAACGATCTTTTCAACAACCTACCATTTTACCATTCGCATGTTTCCAAACATTGTAAATTCATGCAGAGCCTGTAAAAGACTTACATGTAAATGTTTTACTGGTTGGTCTTCTGTTCACGAATCAAATACATATTGTTTCTTTTTACCCAAACATTGCTATTTGCAACCTGAGCATCAGACTAAAAGTCTCTAAAATTTCAATGTTACAGTACAAATTGCTGACCAATAACTGTGTTTAAAACGTCTAGCTATTTCTGTAAATATTTATTTACCAAGCTAAAATGTGACAGCAGTGAAGACTTTGAATTGGATCTCAAAAAGTTCACAAGAAAGCTTGCAGCAAGAACTACAGGGTTTAAAATGATCCTGGAAAACCAGTTACTCGGTATTTGTTTGCTTGTTTGTGGACAGATTATTTTATGCAAGAAATTAACAGCAGATGGCTCTGTACTTGACTTAAATATATCCCAGGAAGTACTTAAAGATACATTTTGCAAGACAGTAACACCAGCTGGCTCTGTCTTGGCTATTTTACAGGAAGTGCTTAAAGATATTTGTGAGTCTTAACCCTTTACCATTCACGAGCATGAGAGAGCATGTATTCGCTTATAGCTCAGAAACATGTGGAAGCATGTTACAGCTTATAGCTCAGAGCATGGGAGAGCATGTTTCTATTTTGATCTGTAACTTGCCCTTGTTTACTTTGAGATCATTGGCTTTCATCTAGGATGCAAGTGTACTTTATTTGCATCCTGGATAAAGAGCCAATGATTTAAAAGTAAATCAGAGTAAGCCACAGATCAAAATAGAAACATGCTTTTCCAAATACTGAATTTGCTTTGTGACAGCTTTCAGCTAAGTAGGTCATCCATACAGGGCATTAAACTGCACGGTAGTAGCAAACGGTAAAGGCTTAATGATAGCTCACAGGAAATAATTAAAGATACTTTTGTATAAGAAATTAACACCGGATGGCTCTGTTTCAGCCTTAAAGATACCTTTTGAGTCTTAAAGATACCTAGCAGGACATACTTAGGGTAAATCCTGAGTTACTTGTGGCCTACTGATACCCGAGTATTGTTAAAGAGTATCAATAACAAAATCTCTCACAAGATTTGGCAGGAAATGAGATGTGTAAGAGATATGTTAATGATACTTTAGGTGTGACATAATGCTGATAAGCATTCTTGTTTATTTTTGGTGGGTTGTTAGAGTAACCTTAGTGGTTGGTTTGGTCTTTTTGCCCAAAAATTGTGAACCGATGGTGTGGACCTACCAATGCCATTTGCCATTCTGTGAATGTACATGGGGTGATGGTTCTACCTGCAGGTAGTGGGGACACCTGATCACAATATGTTGTAATTGAACTTTTTTATGCTCACAGGTGGTGGGGACCCAAAAACCTAGTTTAGATTGCCTCACACTTCACACCCCTTCATGCCCTTTGCACCAGCCTTCACAACCTTTGCACCAGCCTTTGCAGACTATAAATAGCTTGACTATGGAGAAGGTTCACAAAAAACATTGACATAATGAAGTTCACACATAATAAGGTCAATTTTGATGTCACACATAAGGGTCATCAAAAATTCTCAAATATTCTATTCATAAAATATGTTTTTGACCAATTTTGATGACTTTCATATGTGGCATCAAAATTGACATCATTATATGTGAACCTCATCCCTAGTCCATCTTTGATAATTTGATACCTTGTTGACATTTTGACATTTTAACACATGACAAATTACTTAAACTACCTCAGCCCGTGAAAGGGCTATTTTTGGCGGGAAAACCCGGAAAAATCATGGGATTTTGTCAGTCCGGAAAAGTGGGAACTCTAAACTGTTAAAATGGTATGATTAGAATCACTTTTCACCGCTACGTGCACTTATATCACATTCACTTTCCCATCTATGATGTCCGTGTCGTTTTGGACCCTCTTCATCTCACCTCTCATTGTTTCATCTCATTATCTCCCTTTTACTCTTCATATGTTAGTCAATGTATCTCTTCATCTGCCTACCTTAAGCAAAGTTACGGTTAAATTAAATCACGTAATCAATGCTGCGTGATTTTCGGACCATTTTTATTTCCCTGTAATTCTGCTGAACCCAGTATAAAAGAGTACACACTATGAATAATGTGACGTATTCCTTTTGTTTTCGCTGTTCATAGTTAAGAAGACAGAACTAATCAAAGGGGGCATTTCAGGGTAAACGCTGGCGTTTCATCTACAAAAGTTAGACTACACTCGCTCTCTGACCTTTCGTAGATGTCTTATTGTGATGACAGTCATGCATTTTAGGTGACACTTGATGTCAATTTACACCTATTATATTGTATTAAGAAGATCTTATTCAGTATGTGCATTATGCCTGTCATGGTATTACCAACCTCGTAAGGAAGACACACGTCCATCCAGGATACTTTAATGAGACCTTCGTCATATTTAATCAGGCAGGTTCGGCTAGAAAGGCACAATTAATGTGCATTACCGCTTTGATAAGCAAGCTGTTTTTCATCGTAAACGTAAGGAGTGCCCGTGAATGTAGATTGAGAAAAGCAATTGTTATTGCTACATGGATCATATTACCATATGATGTCCACTGTAGTCTGTACATTTTCAACATTGGTGGGGTTATTTATGATTTTTTAGTCGCGCCGCCTCTCCGAGCGGAGCGACTTATCTGGTCACTATGGCGTCTGTATGTATGCTTGCTTATGGTATGGTTGTTAACATTTGGGACACTTCCCCCCCCCCCCAG
>JBCAUG010422013.1:0-16070 GCA_038406175.1 Haplosyllis leylae
GTCGGCTATGCAGCAGGCGGTATGCCTCTTGCGTTCACGCAGGAGGACTTTCTTGTTATTCATGATTTTGGCGGGATGACCCAGCAGCAGTAGAATTTTCAATTTCATCTGTCAATGAAAAACAAGAAGTTTTTAGACTGCGCAGGTGTCGAAACCGCAAAAACACACAAACAGTATCAGTTGTCTTTCGAACGAAGAAAACAGTACCTACTTTCTTCCCCCAAGGAACATGTGTTCAAATAAAGTAAAAAAAAATTTTGAAGCGGAAATGTCAGATAAAGTAGAGCTAATGATGCCAATGCCGGTGGACATCCACCTCTGAGCCCTGTCCATGCCTATCGGCTGAGGTCATGTTACTTCATTAGTGACGACTAGACAGACCAGAGACGACGTAATGGGCTAATGTAATACAAAGTGCCTCCATCGTTTATACTAACAACAAGACCACAGGGACGGAAGCAAACCCTGGGATTAGGGCTTCACTAAGCTCAAGGACAACAGGATTAGAATCATTTCAGCTTATGTAACCGCTGCATAGATCCTCTGTGTGGGCAAATAATGAGAGATTAGTTGGTATTGTCAGGTCAAGAAAATGTTCTACAATTAGCATTTCTTATCAGTGTGGAGGTAACAAGGTGCCGTAAATGGTGTGCTTACATCTCATGCAACGGGGTTGCAGACAGATTTCAATCGGGCCAAAATGAGACTGAACTTTTGAAGCTGTATGACAGTCTTAAATGCTACAGAAGTGAAATCAAGTTCTTTTTTCACATGTAAATTTTTTTCTCATTTGAAGAAAGAAATTGTATTAACTTAGCACTTCCGTTCAGTGATATGTCTATGCAAATAAAGACATCAAAAAAATCTGCTTCATTTCAACTGGTAGTGGAATGACCCGCATTTATGTCAGATTTAATGGTCCAGATTCCGTAGCACATTTTACGAGGAAAACATAAGACTCCAATCCATCAAGGATCCATTAAAATCTGTATCAGCCTCACATCTACATATGTTCAGTGTTGCTGTCGTCCACATGCCTGGGGTAAGGATTATGTCCCACATGAAGCTAACTTATTCAGACGAATTTGCGCACCGAATCACAATGCTGTTCATGAATTGTCAACTTCTTCCCTGGTTAGGTATTTTATGATTGTGTTATCACCAACTGGTGGGTGACACTGGATTTCATTGTTGTGTAACTAGTCGTGCGACATTGACAAAATAGAGGTTTGTAGTATGGTAAACTTTCTGGAAATAATTTACTGTAAAGACTTGTCAGCCACAAATTTCCATCATCAGGTAACCACACAACACTGCCAACAACTGAACTGTCAGAGTATAGTAGTGAACAAAACTGAGGGAACAATCTGTCACTGTTTTGCACAATAGTTACCAGAGAGATGAAACTTGTAATTAACTAAGGTAATCTACTATCTCTTCAGTTGGTTAATTGACACCTCACTCTGTGCAGAGGGGCTAAAACAAATGATAATGTTGAAATTCCTCCATATTCTATGAATGGATTACTCAAGTTATAAGAACACTATTTCAGGGCCTTGTTTGAAAAAATTAATAAACTGTGTTCTTTTAATGGGTCCTGAATTGAAACCGGCAAAAAGTTTAACATACGTATTGTATCACTGATGGTAAATGACAGGCTTCATTGCTGTCATGTCTCTATTGTGAACCGAAGTGGGAATATATTGATGAAGAAGACATTCTGACATACTATTATTGTATTATGATAACAGAATAAGACAGATGTGTTCTTAATTACACTCCAGACAGGATGATACTGAAGCCAATATATGTGAACCTGACAAGGAACGTTTTCAATAGGAACAGATGGAATTAGACCTGGAAGAAGAAGGTGACCTACATTTCTATTTAACGTGATGCATCATATTTTTATGACAGTTACTACAATTTATCTCATAAGAATCTTGTCTGTGAAGAGATGAGTATGATCGCTACAAGGATTCCAATAACAGTTAAACAATATCTACGAGACAAATTGTCCTAAACGGGGGTAACTTCCAATTACCATTTTGAACAGTATGCTTGATTTATTGTTCAAAAGTTCCTGTATTCAGCCGATTATTTAAGACTACTTGGCCAAGAACTGGTCCACATTGAACCTAATTCCTTGTCCACTTCACATACTGGAGGTTTCTTCACTATTAACATGTGAAATCTTACAATCTGCAGGTGAAGCAATCTAATGTCATCGTGCAATACTTGCCTAGGTTAATGGTTGAAAGAAAACATGTAGGTTACAAATATGATTTCTTAAAGAATGGTACTGAAGACTTTTTACAACTTCTTAGCGTAAATTGGGCAATGGAAATTCTGGACACAAGACGAGCAATCTTGTGGAGGTGTGACTGGATGCTGGAATATGAGCATTACTTCACATTGCCTTCCTCCACAGAATGATTTACAACAAACATTAAATGTGTTTGATGGAGCATAAGGGAAATGTCCATATTGCTGACAAACTAGATTCATATCCCTCGGAACCTGGGACGTAAACCAATGTCTTATGCTGTAGAACAGCGACGCTTGAAACTAGATCTACATACTTCGTGATCAATGCAGAATCGAGTGTGTAGTGATTTTGGTATTGCTGTTTCAAATTCCAGTGATGTAAACAAACAGGTGTCGGTCTCAAAACATCCCGAAAGAAACATTTTTCACTCATATCCACAAAAGAAATAATCATTTTGGAATCTTCGACAGTTGATTAATTTAAGAAGACAAGGAGATACAGTTCAAAATATTGTGGCAAAAGCCACAAGCTTAAATTCAAGCAACACCCAAGTCAATAAACACTAAAGTCCCCCGAGTCTTGAAATGACCTTGAGTACAAATGGAGCCCATCTGTAAAAGTAAAAGAACACTTTGTCGAATGATATTTTATCGAACATTTCTGATGGGTTAGTTGTGTTCAGTGTCACAACGTCTCCCATTGCGTGTTGTTCCTTTGTCAAGAAGCTTGCATTTTAACAGATTAAGTTGACACAAAGGTTCAAAAGTTGGTTTCCTCAAGATTTGAACAGATCACAGTGTGCAGAATGAGATTTATTTTAATTGTATTGATATCGGGAATACAAAACGATTGCCAAATTTGACTCATGTACAACGTTTTGGTAACTTTTGTGTCAATTTGAAAGAGCAATTGAGAAATGTCATTGTTTCATGGAAAGGAATAGATTGTTCATGCATACTTTTGTCATGATGGAGATATTCAAATCTTTGATGTAGGCTTCAACAAAAATCTGATGAACAAGTTGAAAACTTATCTTTCGTATCATTATCAATGTCATATATATTCAAATATGGGCTATTTAAGTCTATCAAAATTCCATATTTGGAAATATTTGAACATCATAAACTTCGACTTCACTGACATCAACTTCTCAGTCAGATGTTATATGAGGTCGTATATCAGACTTTTTCATCTTTTCATTGGAAACTTTCATCGGACAATTGAGGCCTTCATCGAAGAATTGAATATTTCAATGATGGAAAAAAGTATGCGCCCAGAATTCAGTTCCGATGTTGGTTACAATGTAGGCTTTTTGAACTTCCGGTTGTAATAAACTATTGTCACTTAGCTGTAAATATATCACCGTTTCGTGCTCCCTATTATATTCACTCGTTTTCAATTATGTAGACACCTGGGTCCAAGCAAATTGAGTGTGTAATATACAGGAATAAACGATTAAAGTTGCCACGGGTTAATGCATGTAGAATTCACAAGGCTATTGCTTTTATGTGTAACTTTGAATTGTTTTTAAAAGTTTAATGCTCAGTGTCACTTATACATTGCGGTAAAAGCAACTTTTTTATGCAGTGAGCAAACTTTTTACAAACGGGAGGACTCAGTGTATCGTCCTGTGGCAACCCTTTTCAGATCGAATTCTGTGATAACACTTTTGGGGACTCTATTTCGGCATTTTCGTGGTTTTTTTTAAAATTTATTAATATGATTCAATTTTAAGGTTCATATCGGAAGCGAGGGTACGAAGAAAGTAACGAGGCTCCTTTCGCTTGATAAACTGTACTTTATCAACTGTATTTTATTTTGCATTTTGACGTAATTGAGAAACTGATAATTTAATTTCGTCTACATAGCCCAGAAGATGAAAATATAAATGTGACTGGTGCTTGGTGGTATTCTTTTCCATTGACACTGTTGTCATAAAGCTGGTGCAGTATTATTGAACTAATCAGACTCTTGCCTGATGTCGAGTGGAAGAACTCGGTGCTTTCCCGACAGATGTCAAACTAATAGTGCGACTGATGAGGATCAGGAAGGAAATCCTATTACCTTCAAGCAATAAAACCATCCTTCTCATTACATAAATTGTTCGCGGATGATAACCAACGTCATGTTAATGGTTGGCCTTATGATATTGTCCTGGATAACATTTATTTTGCTCATTTTTCTTCTTTGTCTTGTGCGTTTGTTGCGATAAGATTTTAGTCCCAGCGTACTTTTTGGTAAATTCGCAATAACATTGAAATAAACAAAGATAGTGTCTGGAAGAGGAATAAGTGGGAGAACCCAGTGTTGCGCCTTACAAAATAAAGTTCCAAGTGCCACTCACAAATTCCAAGTGGGTTTCTCCCGTGTTGTGCCCCACTCATCTGGGACATCTAAATGTTGCCCCCCCCACCCAACTAGAAACGCTTTGCTGGTACAGACAGGTTAACTTTTCCAAGATAATACAAAAATTTACTTTTTTATATTTTCAGGTATGTATCAATATGTTAGAACCGCACAACATGCAGTAAGTAAGTAGAAATCCTTCTACATTAATCTTCCTACATTAATGACAGAAACACAAATGATTAGAGGGCTTTAAATATGACCTCAAATGTCATTTTGCATCATATTTCAATAGTTTTCTTACTTCTGACTGCCGAACTGTGTCCTTTGATGTATCGTAGTCCAACAGACTGTAATCTTGTCATCCATATGACAAAATTGTTTCTCTCTTTCCCCTACCTTTAATTGGGGCTTTGGTGTTAACTCGTCTTGTAGTCACATTTTCCTTGAATTGTAACCTTAGCAGTCAAAACTGATTATTAGATCGCGAAGTACTCGTCTTTGTTATTCTGGTTACAAAACTCATCTATCCATTTGATGTTTGATCAAAGATGTAATTTCTATCATTATCAAAAGAGCAAACACCTTTTCCTGCAATTATAAGCGGCACGCGTGCTAATTGGTAAGACGATCCCTGTCGTTTAAGCGAGTCTCAGATCTACAAGTTATTGTTGAAAAAGAAAAAAAAGTATTGATTGTTGAGTGCCTGGAATAAGGAATAAGGTCGTAAATATTCTAACATATCTGGGGATGACAACCCCACACAAACCATTTCACCTTGAAACCAAAGGTAGCCGTGTCTAAGACTTGACAGACTTTGAGACAACAATGAGGAAAAGAAAGGAAGGAGCTGGGGCTTTTGATATTGATGAAGGAATGTCAGACAGGAAATCGGAGAAGAGAAGAGAAGTTTTCTTTTACTGTATATCACAAATTCTGGATGGCCAAAGTCACATTTAACATTGTTCCAATTTCAATCCTATACATAACAAACCTCCAGTTCGTATCCAATTGAGCTCTGAAATGAGCTGGGGAAATAGGAAGATCTTCTCAATATGATAAAACAGGATTGAGCAAATATAGGTCACGACCTATATTTGGAGTACAGATGATGCATCAAAATAGTGTGACATCTTACCCCAAGTTTCATTAAGGCACTGTGTCTCTGTAGGTATTGATATCATCAGGTCAATATTACCAAATCCACAATAATCATAATACAAAGTCAATCAGTTGGAAATTGGATGCAATTCTTCCAAAACTGGGTCAGATTAAATCCTATCTGGTTACTATTTTGGTTGTTAATAATTCTTGTTCACTTAGACTTTGGTTTGTGTCGAGAGGACAGGGTACAATCACTGTGAATTGTACTGCGGCCACAACTTTTCAGAGAGGATTTAACATCTTGAATTATTTTAATTATTTATCAAGAATGTTCTAAGCATCTTGAGTTGTGCAGAACATTAGTCGTTAGTTCAGCCTCCCTCATTTATTTTGTCAAATGTAGATTTACGACAAAAATAAATTTACAGAACGTGCATTGTGTGTATTTTAAACGGAAATGGAGGAAGAAACACATGGTACGAATATTAACATACCTGTGAAATCTTGTAACTGGCTCATATTAATTCAAACAGTACTGGAAAATGAAGATGACACTTTTATTGTAAAGTTAGAATCAAAAGAAGAATTCAGCCAAAAATCTTCGAGCACAAGTAAAGAATAATAAAGGAACCAATTTTAGCCATTCTTGTCAAATACTAGCGGCGACCACCCATTTACTTATGGTAGTAAAAGAGCCTCGATATGTGGATTGACATTGTTTATGAAGTGGGTCTCTTTTTCAATGATGTTGACCCTAGAGTCCATTCAAGTTTTGGCAGTGAATGATCTATGGGAATTTAGGATCATACCCAGAGTGTCTTTTAGTAAAGTTGTTCAATTCAAACTTCTTACAGGAATGATCCCCGTAGTATGTTGGATTATTTCCAATTGTTTTTGACATTCTTGGCCAATGTTTTCGTGAAATTTATACAAAAACATTGTGACTTTTAGAACTGTCTTAAAATGTTCATGGACGCTTCTTCGGTAGTAAATGGCACATAGCATTTTCCGCAGTTAAATAAACGAATATTTCACTTTCGTATTTGCAAACAGCCATCCACACAGACGGACTTCCACAATTGCATCAATTTAAGATTCAGTGAATCTGGCTTCCTGTTTTCACAACAAATTGTAAGAATGCCTTTTGACATTGGAGAGAAAGGAAGAATATGGCGGAAATACCATAAGGGCCTCTGGGGTCAGACTTCTCAATTTCACGGAATTCACCTTCCATTGCCTCAGGGCCACACATTGTCATGCACTGCACAATGGTCAGTATTCAATGTTAAATCCCATACAATGAAATTCACTTATGACTCTCGATTAAATTTCCTGTATTTTGACAGTAAATGATGAATGGGAATTCATATCAGGTTCGGGTCAGTCCATATTTGGTCTGGTGTCAAGCCTTTTTTTCCCCGAGGAAATAGTTCTGATTGTTGAGAACAATTCTCTTTTCAGTCCATTCATCTGAGTGTTATTATTTTCGACATGCCTTTACAAAGGAAATGAAACTACACAGTACATTTTTATTTATAAATAAATGCACTTATTTCAGATTTTTTACACCAATGGTTTTCCCTTGTGTACCTTTTCATATTCTACATCTAACTTTTAATGTTTCCGCTCTATGTTGGGGAAACTTGAAAACGATGAGCTAAATTGTGCTCGTCGTTTTCCTGGATTACGTAAAAGCAGTAGAAGTAGTTAAAAGCATCCGCGAACAGAATCCATTGTGAGGCATAATATTTTAATTTGTCAGTTCGGCAGCTTGTAGAGGCACAGGTTTGTGATTTCGATTTCAACGCATAATATTACATCACACAGCTGAGATTGGTATTGTTCAGTGTCAAGAAGTGATGTCTGAATTTTTCGGATGTTTTCCATGTTTTTATGAAATCTTATTGAAGAGATACTTGCTGCGTACATTGTGCATTTTGGATAGTGGAAATGACAGTTGATCTTTTCGTTCAATAAGTATCATTTTAGTTGAACCAATTCATCTGGTTTCCTTTTTAACGAAAAAGATTCTGCCTGTCATATTGCCTTTTCTTGGTAATTACATGTGCAGTTTAAAACTATTACCATCCCTCTCCATTGACTTTCCCAAAGGAATTGCAAGAAATTAAATAATGCGACATTATCGTTTGAAAGGGATTATCTGTCATTTTTAGAAAAGAAAATGAAATTAAAATACATCATTGCAAATTAGGAGATAACATTTCTGAGAAGTTATTTAATTTGGTGGTGCGCAATTCCTAAACATCCATTTCAGTTAATGGATATTTCTGCAATAACTTTTATGAAACTACTTGGCCAGAGTTACTGACATCTATTTTCAAAACTCTAATAAAAATGTGGCAATGAATTTAATATAAATTAATTTCCATTACCTTTACGGTGGGTAATCAGTCATGTTAAATAAGGATGCTTCACTTTCACTACGCGTATGTGCTGAAATGTTGTGTAATTAATGATTGCGCTGATTCTGCCAATTAGCACATCCCGTTAATGAGGCCTGTAAATTCCTCACTCGTAATGACGAAAGCTGGGTGTAAGATGAATATGCTAACACACTTACCAGAATCATTAAAAATTAACCATGTTTTCCCATAACTGAATCTCAAGTCTTGATTCAGTAAATTCCATCAAGATCTTCACCAAGTTCTTTCTTTCCAAGTTTTACTGAATCCATTTTACCAGTGGGCATTGCGGAAACCTTAATGTGTACTGAGCAAACGACTGATATAATTTTGAGCAATTTATATTGCTTGTAATTTTCTCATTAGGTTGGAAGGGCCAAAGCGCAAAAACAGGATTTAATAAAAGAAAACGTCGTTTTTACAGACCGCTAGCCTGTCTGGAAGATTTTATGTTGATCCTTCAGAGGTTTGTCACAGGTTGTGTGGGTGGCAGACATCTGTTCGCGATGATGAAAACAAGTGACGTTTGGCGTTGCGGAAAGAGTAAACAGCGTCTCTAGTGAAGGAAAACAAGAACAAACTTGATTAAATTTCAGATTTTTTTTCCTTTATAAGTTGATATGAATCTACCGATTTGTTTAAATGAAAGCAAAGTGAAAACATTTCATCGGTTTTCCCATTGTAATTCGATTCAAACAGTGCAGTGTAATTCTGTCTCTGTAATTCAGACCCAAATTACCACTCAGATCAACAGTGATGTTGTGTCACTTTGATAGATAGATATAAATAAGGTGTTAGCTTATGTACAGCTGAAAATTTGACGAAGTGGCATAATTAGTCAGTCAATTGATAATGCAAAATCCTCGGTCGGATGTTGTATTCCATTTTTTTGAAGCCTGGTATCTTCCCATGTCTCATATGAATTGAGAATTGGTTCGTTTTGCTTCTCAACGTAACAGTTATTGCGACTCAACAGGTTTTTCCCAACCAGCCTGGTTCAATACAGCATCCACCTTATTCCCGCTTGGGGACGAGGGATTTTTTTTGATTATGTGTATTTCAAGCTGGAGTCAGCTATGAATTCTTGTGTCATAAATCAACGTCAGTTTGCGGCCGGTTAGTAAGGTCCCAGTGCTGACTTGTTCCTGTAGATATTTATTGTCGGGTTTGACATTTACAGTTTTTTTTCTACGGGCTTTGTGTCCCACAGTGCTCGCATCTACTGACCGTGAGGGCTTTATTGCAATCAATGTGGATAAAAATTTGAAAGGAAAAACTTCACCTTTGATATTTCTATTGTGTGAGGGTTTTCTACTCTTTCGGAAAGTGTGAAATTTATCACAGAGTATTTTTCGAGGAAAATGTCAGTTAATTAATCGGGGCAGAGGAAAATCAACGATACTCTCTCATGGAAACGTCTCTCTGTGATCGGCACTTCAAGAACGACTTCTAAACAACATAAAAAAGTATCTGGATCCAGTGTATTACAGAAAGGTACTGCTTCCAGGAGTGATCTTTCTGCCACGCATTTCATTTTAATTTATCCTGTACTGATATCAAAACCTTTACCAATTGTGGGTGGATTAATCACCTCGCAAAATTGTAATCCAGCTATGAAAATTTTCCTTGTTTAGCCATTTTAGGCAGTTTTTTTTTGGTCGTACAACTGGTTCAATAAATGGTCAGTTCCTGGAACTGTTAAACGAACAGAACAAACTGTGAGACACGAAAGCCTACAGCCGTGACAACCCCTTCTCTGACCTCCTTGATGTAAAATCCCTGTTGTGTTTCCCCAACACACAGATGCTACATATAGGTAAGGGACGAAAGAAGCGACTACCTCCAGGAAGGAGCATGCATAAAAAACTAGTCCCAGGGATCGTCGTGTACAGGTGACCAAGCATGCAGGCGAGGAATCCACCCTGGGTTGGAAACAGGAAAAAAACACGTCATGAGTGCCCCACAAAATGTTACAAATCCATCTTTATTTGAAAGTTTATTGAAACAGCACAACTTGAACGTATGAAGAAATAGCTATCCTGTTTTAGGATAGTTGTGTGCAATTGTAGGAAAACAGGTAAATTGTCAAGGAGTGAAGAATTTCACTTTGGTGACTCGTTAAACCTTGTGCAAGTGGAAATTGAATTCACCCTAGATCAAATAGAACTGAACATTGGATAATTCAGAAAACATAGAAAAAGGTACATTTCTAATTTTGGAAGATGGAACCTGTTGTAATCATCTTTGATCAACTATCTTGTTGTCAGCCATTGTAAGACCATGACAGTAATTTCTATTGTGTTTGGTAATAACCACCATCTAGTAAGGCTGATAACACATTGAAGTTGAAGATTGACCCAAAATTTTAGTTTTGTTACAATTCTCCGTGTTGACTGTTAGTGACGGCAGCCACTTTTGTGATTTCTGGTAGTGGCTGCAATCCAAGATGGCCACCAAAGGTCATCTGTAGCCAAACAGGAATTTGGAGTTTTTCTGAGAATTTTAAATGTTCTGATCTTCATTTCATTCTCACCTCTTGTGAGTTCAATATCACTTTGCACAAAAGAATATTTTTCAGCTGGCCTGAAAAAATTCCCAAAATGTTCAGGAAAAACCTGTCCGTAACCCAATAAGGTAACTCTCTACAAGTCTCCAATGATTATCTTTTTGTCAGAAACGATTTTATACCTCTTCGCCCGGTTGTTGTTGAATGTGAAAAACGCTCTCAAAACAACAAAACATAATGAAATGCGTACAAATGAACAATATTATTTCAAGCTGTTTTTCAGGGAACTGAAAAAGGCTTCAGTTTTGAAAGCAAGAAAAAGGTTGAAGGGAAAATTAGAGAAATTTGATCGGATCAGATGCCAATTTAAAACCCATGTACACGTCCCTTGATGGTCTGAGCTGCCATTTTATGTCATTTGTGTCCATGTTTTATTCCTCTTTAATGAAAGATGTGAAACTACATTAGAGGGATTATGTCTTCTAGACTGACGTAAAGACCTTTTGAGGTTTGTATTGGTGAACTTCGGTAAATCCAGTCCAAATTAGGAAATAAAAGCAAAGTTCGCTTTTTGCAAAAAAGCTGGAAATCAGATTGTGACTTGATTTTCTTGATGGAATTTAAAGAGCTTTGGCGATTAGAGTTCTGAAGGGATTCTATTTTAAAATCTACAATTTATCCTTTCGGCCATTCAACCCATAACAGTACTGTAGTTGCCCAGTTACTTCTCGTTCCACAGCCACATTTTCACTGTTTTGGAAATGATTTTTCATTTCTTACTGCGACAAAATCACACACCGACAAAGAAAGACCTAAGAGACAACAGTTGTAGTTGTCAAATACTCAACCGCAATACTCATGGCGGACACTCGTTCACTCACGGCAATAAAACTGCCACGATATGTGGATTGACATTCTTCGTAAGGTGGGCCTCTTTTACAATGATATTGACTCAGGAGTACATTTGAATTTCCTGTGTTTGTGGCAGTAAATGATCTATGAGAATTCAGGTCGTGTCCATGCAATCTTTACCCATTGTGTTCCTTTTGGTGGAGTCTACTCGAGAGACTTTGTTGTGTGTTTTATTTCACTGGTAATTTACCCTGTATATAAGTTTGTATCAAGATTCAGTGGTGGGGAATGAGGTCAGAAGTGCCTTCCTCAGAATTCGTGTTGTGCACATAAAGCGCACCAATCTCCATAATGTGGCGACGCTAAGCTGTGGGTTGTACTTTCCACCCATTGATTTTGTGTGGAAGTTGGGGCATTTTTTCTTAACAGTAATACTTTACCTACGCAATTGTTTTTCACTGAACTTGAGCTCATGTAATGCATCGTGTGTCAAAATGATTGAATTATATTTGTTATCTTTAACAAAACAAGTAAGGCCTTCTGCGTAAACGCAAGGGGCATACCGCTCACCACGTAGCAAGTGCTCGTTGAGCTGTCCTATCTGGGAGGGGTGGGAGGGTAGGGTACCCCCATCCTGACCTGGCTGGGGTGGGGGGGGTACCCTGGGCACTCCCCCATCCTGACCTGGCCGGAAGGTACCCTGGGCTCCCCCCCCCCCCCACCGTGTGAACAGACTGAAAACATTACGTCGTACTACGTACGCGGGCGGTAACAATAGGCTTATTATTCAAGATATGGACCAATTTCTCATTTTAATGAAAAGGTGTGTATCTCTGTGATATTGCAATTCATTGCCACTTCTTTCACTTGACTCAATATTTAAGTAGAAGAGATTTTATGTGTAGGAGGAGGGTTCTGCACTACTCGTTACATGCTTTAATTTGTTGTGTAATTAATTACATTCACAGCCCATGTCAATTAACACGTTCCCGTGACAATATCGGAGGATTACTCATTGTTAACCATGACAGTTCCCCGTATGGGACAGTGTCGAGATGCATTCATTACACAAAGGAGGCTGTTTTAATTGGGGATATTTTTTGTGTTAGTAATTCAACGTGTCTTCTCGATCTTCTCTTTTTAATACATTTCTTTTTGTCAAGTTCTCTTTTGATAAAACCACGATTTGTATATCAGTAAGTAATGCAAGTTACTCGGTTGACAATAGTTCTTCTCTGCGGCTGTTAGAGTAAGTAAATTTTTTACATGTAACATGAAGTTGTCTTCTCAAATAAAGCAAGCTACTCTAAAGAAAATTGTTTTGCTCAACAAATAATACATGGAAAATATGTTCACGAGCTAAAGATTTTGTCAAACTTATCTCTGACATCAAAAAAATGTTTGTGGATGACTATTTTGGATTTTGATTCCATAAGGAAAATTGATAATCGTTTTTAAGCACACAACCAAGACTTGAATGCATAATTGCCACTACTTCTGAAATTCTTTCAGGATGCAACACAGACCTAATACTTCTTACAGGGCTTTTATATTCTTTACATGCAACTGAAATAAATCACATCTAATTAAGAAACACGAGCAGCTAATCATAGGCTAATTTAACCGGAATTAAAAGTAAGCTCAAAGGAAAGGAAAGTAGATTTGTTCTTTAGTGATTCAAGGAAAGAAGCTGAAATTGAAGTTTCAAAGGATTTCTTGCTAATTATCACTCTCATTATTCACCTTGGTTTATTCCGTTGTAAATTGGCGACTGCTTGTGCAAAATTCCTTTTCCAAATGACAGAGAATGTCTCTGTATTTGGAAAATAGTCACTGAAGTTAGATTCTAATTGGGATCAGTTGCATATGTCCTTGACCTTCAGAGAGGTTCGTTTTTTAGCTATGTAGGTCTGCCCGACAAAAACAGAGACTTTGAAAAGGACCTTCCAAAACATAATGGGTACATCTCTCTGTTAGACCTAAGATGACCGTGTTTAATCATTTTAAGGCCTGTTACCAAACTGATTTTTTACAAAATTCTTACATGCATTGTTATCAATTTTAAATAGCTAGGGCATAATATTTTTCGTCCCAAGCGGAACGCGAAGTCCTTAATTTAATCAAGTTGTGCACTACCGGAAATGGTTCTTTGAAAATGCAGACAAATGACTTATGAATCAAGGAAGTTGTACAAAAATTTGCCATTCCAGAATAAGGATTAAGAGCGCAAAGCTTTCTGTGTTTCAGCCGTAAAACCGTGTGATTTATCTGTGATTTATCTGTGACAGAAGTTCGTTGAGCTCAGGGTTAATTAATCTCAAAACCAACCAGGTTGCTTGCTTGAATAGACATCAACGTGGCATCCCTGTCATTCGTTCAACAAAAATACCTTAGCACCGAGTCCCTTTTGGCTCGGACGTTCAGACAAGATTTACATCAACCTGCTGCAAACAAATGGGTTTTATTTCACTCACAAATCCATGAATTAGAACTTTATGCTGACAAGGAAAAGGTGTGGCCTTGAGCATGTTTGACATCAAGAATAAGTCAATGCCACTTTAGGTTAGTGTGTTAAATCCCAGTGAGAGCTGGTTACTGTGAGGATTTATTGTTGGATTTGACAACTTGACGTGAACAGTTCCTCAACAGGTTCCATATCCCACAGCTCCCATGTCTATTGACCGTGAGACTTCACATAGAGTAGCTGCAGGAAGCTGAACCAGAAAAGTGGTCAATGTTTTTACACTGATGAAACAAAAGATGCCACGTATTGTTTGTGCCCATGTTCTGTGGAGAACTGACAAGCTTGTTCGTACCAACAGCAAGAGAAATCTTTTGCCGTCAAGCAAGACATAAACACTACTTGGCTCGAAGTAGGTTCACACTCTCTGGACCGTCTTTGACATTGATTTATCCTTGGCGAAATTTTGGAGTACATTGCTTTCAAAACTGATACGGCCACCCCTCATTTCATTGCCAAATTTCAGTGGAAGCAGAACAAATAAAGCTGAAAAGACTACGTTCAAAATGAAAATCTAGCACTGAGAATAAAAAGAAACTAGTTACGTTATTTTGGTGCCATGGTTGTTCAGTTCCAAATTTTGATTCTTTGTAGCCATGAACTCGCATCATATTGTAAAAATAGCTGGACATCTCAAGGAGAGGGCAATGGTCCCAATCAGATGTTTCTCAACAAATTTCCAAATTGATTTTTCCTGGTAACGTGATACAGGGAGTACATAATATCGCTTTAGTTTTGATCTAATTTGTTTACTCAGCTGATATCATGCACCCCGCATGGCGGCTCTCTGCCCTTTTAGAGGGCACAACGCGCCATTTCTGGAGCTTATTGAACCATTTAGTGAACCATAAATCTTTTAACAACTAATAACAATGCCAATTCCCAGCCACATTATGGTCACATTAGCTGGAGGACGGCACTTTTAAGCGGCAACCAGTTCATAAATCTCCAGGCATGGTAATGCACTGGAGGTCTCATTGGTGATTCGCATAAACATTGCTGAAACCCCCACCGTGTAATAATACCAAACTAAGCCCAAATTTACGTAAGATTCTCTGCGGTTATTTAGAGCGCTTCATAATGCAATATTTAGTCTTCCACAAGTAATCTCCATTAAAAAAAGAAACAGAACAAAGAAACATCTAAAAACGCACACTCGAACGTAAGAATACCTTTTTCAAGTACAAATATAGCATCCCTTGTGCGAATATTTAATTACTTACTTAAAGCTGGTACGTGCTAAAGTGTACAGTGAACATTACACATGATACGTATCTTATATTTCCTCAAATCACCCAAAGAAGTACAAAAGGAGATACGAATTCTCTGAAAACAGGGAAACTGTGTCCTTGGAAGAGTGTGTCCTTTATAACAAAAGCAACCTAAGTCTGAGAATACCTATGTCAACAGTTAACTTTTCTTCGGAGTTAATTGAACTCATTTCCCATTGTGCACTACTTTTATTAGATTTAGATTCAGGTACAAAAACATTGTCGTGTGTGTAATTGAAATCAAGGTAGATGTGGGGACTCCATTATCTCCAATTTAGGCTCATTATATCGTAATAAAACGAATTTGCTATGAGTACATTTCTTCCTTAAACGGAGAAATATCCCTGGAAAGCCTTGAGGGGGAATAATCTAACATTTGACCAGATCCATTTTAATGGCAATTATTCTGGTAATAAAGCGTAATGAAATGCATGTTTTATGTCTTTCCTTACTAATAGAAATTTGAAAGAATGTATTCAAATGAATCGGCAGTTTTTATTGTAAAGCTTCCAGGGAGATATTATATTACACAATATTACATTCATATCATGTTCTTAGTTGTAAAGTCAAATAAATAGGCAAGTGAAAGCGGCTAGAATCCCAAAGTTGCTTAGTACGTAGTAGTAATACTGCAAACATTGTTCTAATCACCGAATCCTTTTAGGCTCAGATAAGGTACAAGCATGGTACTTCAGTTAAAGGGATATAATCATTTATCACGTAGTCAACAGTCACAAAGTAAAAGTTGAAGCTGTTCCAACTCAGACTTTGAGTAGCA
>JBCAUG010422123.1:0-16069 GCA_038406175.1 Haplosyllis leylae
CCACATAGAAACCACATGGTGTCCATGTGGAAACCATGTGATGTCCATGTAGAAACAATGTGGTTTCCACATGGAAATCATGTGATGTCCATATTTGAAACCATGTGGTGTCCACCTGGAAACCACATGGTGTCCACATGTAAACTATGTGATTTCCATGTGGTAACCACATTGTTTCCACATAGAATCTACATGGTTACCACATGGATACCATCTGGTGTCCATGCAGACACAATATGGTTACCATGTGGACACCACATGATTTCCATATGGACACCAAGACATAAGAAGTTACGTCACTTCAGTTGCTATTAGATTTAAAAGTCGAAAAATTACCAATCTTTGAATGCCTGTAACTTCCTTAATAATGGTCCATTTTTCAATCCACAAAAAGTTTTGGAAAGCTTGTGGTCTCCTCTATCAGATAATATCATTCACATGTTGTTTACTGTTGTTTCCACAGGTGGAAATGACCAAACTATTCAAATCTCACTCCAAAGTCATGTGACCACCCTAAATTAACCAATCAGGAGCCTTGATTCATTGAAATCTCACAAGTGTCATCTGCTAGCAGATGATATTTGTGAGATTTTGTGAGATTTCACCCAAAATTTCTCTCCCATTTAAAGAGCAAAGCTGTTAGAACAGCTCTGCTAAAAAGGAAACTTATAACTGGACTTTTGAGTCATTGTTGTTTTCAGATTTCAGAATTTTTCTTGCTACATTTGGATGTGAAAAGATTCCATGAAAGACCAGGACTCGACAAAATACAGGGTATTTTAATCGTAATGAAAGAAACTCTGAGTTTGGTCCAATTTCTTATGCCATTCTGAATCAAACCTGATAAAAATTTGCCTTGTAAACTGTAATTTATAAAGTAAATGAATTCCATTAAATCTACCCGCTTCACAATGTTGTCCCTCATATCCGACTGAGCAGCTACACTTGTACCAGTTGACGAAGTCATTGCAGGTTCCTCCGTTAAAGCAGGTTACATTGCGACAGTCATCAATATCTGAAAGAAAATGACGTTTTCAGCGGAATCAGTGCTCAACAACCCAGATGGACTTTCAACTTTTGTACACATGCATCTCTGTTGGCACAATAAAATAGGTGTTAATGATGTAAAGTAACCTGTTTCGCAATGTTGTCCAGTGAATCCTGAGGCACAATTACACCTGTAACTATTCACCTCATCTGCGCACGTCCCATTGTTAGCACAGTGTACACCAATACAGTCGTCGATGTCTGTGAAGCAATGAACTAGACCTGTTTCAACTAATGTTCTTTTCATGAAATTGCTTTGAAAATAGATTCACAATGGAAAATTAGACTTGCTTGTTTGCTTTAGATTCTATGATGTAGCATTTGCAAAGCACTGGGGGTATACGGTGATATACTCCGTATTGTGATAGTAACCACATTTTAGTCAGTACTTAATTGTACCTATTTCACAGAGATTTCCAGTGAATCCACTCTGACACAGACAGCTGTAGCTGTTGATTGCGTCTTCACATGTTGCACCATTTAAACACATTGCGCCATCACATTCGTTTATGTCTGTGAAACAATAGGAATGAGAATGTGTAAAACAAAGCAACAAGTTCACATTGCTTGAAAGTTACCACAATGATCTCGCAGCTGGTGAATGAAATGTACACAATTTTGTTATTAAATTGATCAGTTTAAAACTCTTCACAAAAGTTTGAGTTGATGAAGATCAAGTTTAATTCTCCTAACCTGTTTCGCACATATTTCCAGTGAATCCATTCTGACACAGACAGCTGTAGCCGTTGATTGCGTCTTCACATGTTGCCCCATTTAAACACATTGCGTCATCACATTCGTTTATATCTGAGGAAACAATCGAATATATGGAACAGTCCAAAAGTTCACCTTATTTTCGTGAGTGCACGTCATGAGTAGAGTAAGAGGTATCATCATGGCGTCGTGATAAAATGAGCGGTGACAAAACATTACTCACAAGAAAGGACACTTGCAATAATTTTGATATTTCTGAGGACAACAACAATGATTTTTAGGGTAAAAATAAGAATGAACATTTAACTTACAACGTATACTGCACAACGTGCAATATATCATTGGTGACTTGTGAAACATAATTCTTTGTCTTAAATCCTGGATCCCTGTGCAACACCCACTCAACATCTTAACTTTTTGCTAGTAGCGGTGATGAGAAGTATTTACAAACGTTTCTGTGAGAAGATTTCTCTCTTATTATTTAGAAACCGTTAAAAATATTTACCTATCTGGCAATGTTTTCCGGTGAAACCCTCAACACAGATACAGATGTAGCCGTCCACCATGTCCACACAGGTCCCGTTGTTGCTGCAGGATACATCGTGACAATCATCTATGTCTGTCAGAGAAAAATAGAAAACCCCATTTTGCTTCCCTTCTCCCATCGTGTAACAGGATGAAACAAAATCTGTTCCTATACGTTGCTTGCAAATTAAGAAGAAAAAAGTTCAGGCAAAGTGATTTTCGTCTAGAGTGTAATTTTCTGATTGGAAATTTCGGCCACAATAGATCAGAAGAATAGCTTGTTGAATCACTGGAGATTAAAATCGCAAATTGTTCAAGCCTGTCCATACATTTACTTTACTTTGGTACAAAGTTACAAACCATTTTCTACATTTATTTTGCCTGAATAATATTCACCCCATTGACAGTTTTTGCCTGTGAATCCAGATGGACAGTGACACCAGTACCACGTATCGTTTCCTCTGCACGTCCCTCCGTTTTCACAGGGAGTCGGGTTCTTGGAGCATTTTCCAGATTCCCCTGGAAATGATAAAAACACGTATCGTTTAGTTTCAGAAGAAGTTACAGAAGAATTTTTATTTGTGTGTTGTAATTGTGTTCGGGGCAAATTTGGCCATAGCACCAAACACCAGCAACAGTCGGCATCAGCCCTGTAAGAGAACAAAAACTCAACTCTGTATTCAACAAATAAGATGAAGAATTTTTATTCCAAAAGACTTCTGTGAGATTTAAACTCACACCTGCTATTTGTCTGTCAGTAGTCATATCCACTATATTACAGAGCCAACTGTGAGTAGGAAACACAGAAAAGCTTTCAGTATCTTTTTGACTGGTTCTAGTTGAATACAGCTGATTTATCAAATTAAATTAATCCAATACAAAATATCTGATATCTTTCATTCTAGTTTTTCACAAATACACAAAGTTGGCAATGTTGGCAAAAGTGCTAACTGTATATTAACCCGTATTTGCAGTTTTCTTCCTTATTTCAACCAACTGATGTTATTACCTGTGGAATTAGAAATCAAGAGGTAAATGAGGATTACATTTCAATGTTACATGTTCATTAGATTAGTTAATTTCTTATTGCAGAGCTGAAACAAAATTGGCAATGTTGGCTTTCTCGTATTGTAAAGAGTTTGTGAAAAACGCTATTCAATTAGCGGTCATCCTGCAGTCTGGCCTCCGAATGAAGAACACATTTTAAATTCAAATTTTGTACAAAAACGACTTCAAAAAGTTTGATAAGTTTCATTCTAAAAGATTCATGTGTGTGCTCTTTTCCAGATATTGACTTTCTAAACTATTTCATTGAATTATAGCAAAAAAACAACTACTTTTCAATTTGATTCTGGATGAAGTTTTACTTTCATTTTCTTAAATTGTTCACTAAAATTTTGGTTTTCAGGGATAGTTCCGGATTCTGTGTTCCGTGCGCTCACCTATACAGACTCACTTGACACTCAATTGTTGATGTTGATTGATAATAACACCATAAAACTCCATAATTGAGTGTTCTAATAGGCGGCTAGAAGAAGAAATGATCAATGGAAAGTCGTTAACAAAGCCCCAAATTGTAATTTCAGGGATGTATCGAGTTAACATTAAAACTGTGATCAAGTTGTAAAATATGATGCTCGACGTGATTGGTTAGTCGCCATTGGTTTCAGTAGGATAAACAAAGCGATGAATTGGCTGTCGTGCGACCACAGCGTACTGGACTTGAATTTGGCTACGCAGTAGAACTTTTCTCGTTTGCCCAAGACAAATGGCCTCCCATTACAGTTTCCCATGAATGAGTTCAGCTGAATCCCTTGAATCTACTGAAAAGGATTACTCGAACTTGCAACCAGTAATAAAGTCACCAAGTCAGAGGTAACAGATAGGATATTTAAATTCACCCCAATTTCCGCCTTAGAGATTTATCAGATTCACTGAGTTCAATGTAAGGCCTGCTCCATTTCCGAAAAACTCCATCGACTTCCATAGAAGAAATTAGTGGATCATTTGAGCGTCATTCTAATTTCAAGTCCATATTTTCAGAAGAATTAGTCCCAAAACAGGCTGTTGTCACTCAGTCCAAAAAATTCTGGATACACCTTTGTCTAGTGCACGCAGGTGTAAGGGCACATTGTCAGTAAATCATTAGTAAAAGTCAATATAAACGGTGTTGAAGTAAATAAGACCATATATAACTGTTTAAAAAACCTTGAACGTTATTTAATGATCCAAGTAGTAAGTGCTTAATTTTTAGTTCATCAATTTTTGGGGCATCATACATCAATATGTACAACCATTAGGTTTACGATGTACCCTCTCTCATACATTAATAATTGCCAAGATTTACCGTTTGTATTGTGTTATCGTGTTACGTTATACACGTGAGAGAAAAATATATTATTATTATAATTATTATTAAAAAACATTTATCTCAAGGTAATACTGCTCAATTATATTTTATATAAAGGACATTTCAGTGATTTTTCCAGTATACTGAGGATGACTCTGATATTCCAAGATTTTCTTTGCCAGGAAATCTGTGATAATCAGAGCCATCCTCAAGAATGATGGAAATATTCAAACATTACTCAAAAGCCAATTATTTAAAATATAATTGTGCGGTATTATTTTGAGATGAATGCATTTGTGATACATCATAAATGGTATGTCAGAATTGTCTGATTTCGTCAAAAAGCCATCATTTTTTGAAGTTCCTGCAGGTTGCTGTGTCTTTATTTTTGAAACAGTCCAGCTTTTTCCCTTTGGATATATTTCAGACTAATCAATGTCATTTACTTGAATTTCTAGCAATGCTTTCAAATCTACTCTGACAACATATTCTCGTAAATGTGAATAAGACAAGACAAACCTAAGCACACATAAACGTTTGTATTGTAACCGACAGCCAATTCGGATGCATGGTTTAACAGAAACAGGAGCACGGGAAACGAAAGCTGAAACGCTTCAGATTGCTTTTGTAAGTTTTATCCACACGAGGCGAATGCGCACTATTTTCTTGCACTGAATTCCTTTTTTTAATTTGAGGTTGCTACTTACCAATCAAAATGTACTTTGGAAGAAGATAAACCGCCAAAGCCACAATAGCGACTCCGATTATGGCCCCCAATATGAAAAACAGCAAGCTATCTTTGTAACTTTTTGTCGGCGCTCTAAACTGTACTTCGGTGCCTTGGGAGAAAGTGAAAAATATGTTAGAAATAATTGTCCGGGCTTGCGAATTGAATCGAGACCAGTTAACAGTTCAGGGTGCCAACCACCTCAGTAGAAGCTTGGACTTGCTTGTGTTTTTACATTGATTATATCAAAATCATGTATTACAAAATCTTTTAAGTAATAAATAATAAGATTTATTCCAATTTATGAGCAATTACCACTTCCAACTACTCACGATTGCATCATGCTAGAAGAGGTTTAAACTGAACCACATACCTGCAGGTATACTTCCAGGATACTTCGATGAGTGACCATACATTTGCTCCACATGATGGTGACTTGGTCCAGGATACTTCGATGAGTGACCATACATTTGCTCCACATGATGGTGACTTGGTCCAGGACACTTCGATGAGTGACCATACAGATACTCCACTGGAGTTTGTCTCGGTTTGACCATGATGACAGACACTGTTTTGCAGTTAAAATTTAAAAAGTAACCTACTGTCCGGAAAATTCACAAATTCTAATCAGTTTTGCAAAAACTAAATTTAAATTTAAAAGAAAAGAATTGTCTGAACAATGAAAGTTTTCACTCTCCTAAATTCGCATTCCTTAATATTCTGTTCTCACTTTGGGTTGCAACAAGTTTTCAAAATCCTTGGCCGCATTTGCTGACAAACTTTGCGGCTTCATTCATGCAGAACTACTTTCTTTCGTCATGAAGCTGCTTGTTACCTATTTGAACCAGAGTATCACTTTCCTTTTTACACCTGAAGCTATCTTATTGCTGGTTCGTTTGAGTCAGCTTAGTGGGGATCATAACATCCTGTCCCAAGAGATTCATGAGCCTTTGGCAGTTTTATTATAATTAGGCCTACTTAAAGCTGCAGTCATTGGTTGGAATTTGTTTACACAGAATGCTGCTATGACGTCATTTTGCACGTGCCAGCGAAGCAACGTCATATTATTATTAATATCTGTTAGATTATTATGTTGAGGAACAACCTTTAAAATTTAATGATACTCTCTTCATCAGGTTTTATCTATTACGTAAAACATTTTAGTTCAAGAAAATTACTGTGAAAACAAGTCTGCATTGTAGAAGATTGGTGATTAGTAAAAGACTGAAAAGAATCGTGACATGAAAAATACAGACAACATATATTACATATTTATTCCAACAGTGACGCATAACTTTTTTCTTAAATTATTTTCAAACTTCGTAGAATCAATTAGCACGGTAACCGTCAAACTACATCTTGGAATTTAAGCTTTCAGAACAAAATCTGCTTTGGTCGTTATGCCTCGTTGAGAAATGACTTGCAGTTTAAAAATTTAGTTTAAAATTGGAAGAATGCAAAGTCGTCTGAGCAGTGGTCCGAATTAGAAATTTCCCTCCGAGGGAAGCGGCCTTTCATCACTGTCGGTGTCTGGATGATAAATTATCTTGTTTGTGCAGTTCCAACGTTCAATTCATAAAAAGTTTAAAAGACAATGCAGCTTATTTAAGACCAATCAATGAAAACACATCATTGTTAAGTTATATTAGAATCGCACGCAAAGTGGCCGTTTTCTAGGTGTAACTGAGATGGCGTAAGTCGCTATCTTTAACGGCGTTAGTGATTGATGGGCTCTTCTCATTGAAGGGATACTTTAGTCAAAATGTTAAGAGCATGAATATGCTACAAGTCAGTTGATCAGATTTACCACATTCCAGATTAGCCCAATTCTCGGCTTGCTCCTATTTTGGCAGCATTGAGAAATATTTTTGCCAAATTAGGCCAATTTCATGAAAGAGTTAAAAGAGGAAACCTCAATATCTCACAACTATTGAAACATCAACAAAACGTAGTTCTTATGGCGCGTTCACACTGCATGGAACCGGGACCGGGACCGGAAAGATAGGTTCGTATATATTATGCAGAACTGTTCATACTGCACCAGAACCTGGAATGGGATCAGACCCATTGTCATTGTGCCAGTCCCGTTCCCGTGCATTGTGAATGCTCCATTACTGGAGATCGTCCCATTGACATTACGAGGCAATATCGACCACGTCCTTTTGTTCCCATTCTTCCTGAACAGGGGGTTGGGAGTTCATACCTGGCCTTGCCACTACATTGCTGACTCGATGAATGCAACTGTGTCTTGTTTAATGACGGACTCAATCTAATGATGTCATACCATGTGCCGATTGCTTCTGTCCACGATGCGGTTTTAGCGCACACCTCGTCTTGAATTTTGATCTTGTCGCAATAAAACAATACACGTTTCTGAACGTATACATTATATGGTGAAAAAAACATTTGTTTCAGATTGCCCTATCAATTTATTAAATTATTTTCAGATCGAACATTATTATTACAGAGGGACAAACATGCTTTTTCCATTCGTTTTACGATTATCGTCGTAGTTTCTTCTTTGTGACTTTGTGGTGTTACTTGTTGACGGCCTGGCTTACGGTATAGTAACGGTAGCATCCGGTTTAAATGCCAATGATGCAAAGCATTTAAACCGAATGCTACCGTTACGGCTACTGTATGGTTGACCGTCAACAAGCAGCATCATTTAGTTGGAGCCACATTTGAACACGTGTAGAAAATAAAATTTTAGACACGAGCGGAATTTTTTTCTTCGTCCATGTCTTTCTACATTAACCCTGGCGGAAGTACAACATTTTGGCACAAAATAATTTCACGGCGTCTCTATCAAAAACGACTGCAATTTCATTTCATAAAGTCTGTCGGCTTCTTTGGCTGATTTAAGACTGTCCTTTAATTGTTCTAACGTTTCATTGAGGGAGTCGCCTCGACTGTGTATATCCTCTTCAAAACTACCATTGCTGGTTATTCCAAGCGATAGTCTTCTCTGTGGTCCTTCTGTGAATGAAATCCTTTGTTGATGTAAAGCCCTTGGTTCAGACGGGGGGTTGTTAGTGAAGGAGGAATATCCATCACCAATGTCCCAGAGAAACGAGTCCGATTCTCCATCAGTGACTAGATTTTGTAAGTATTCCTCATACTTCGCATTTTCTAATTTCTCATTGGCCACAGAAACCGATAGTTGATACGCCGAGTCATCAGCCTCAATCTGAGTCTCGTCTGGTTTCGTCAGCTTCAACCGGCTCGGTGTGGTGGTTGATTCCATTTCAGACCGGTTTAGTCCCATTGACTCGGGACTTGTCGAGTCCTTTCGTGCCTGCTTCGGAGAAGTTTCTGATACCATTGACGAGTCTAGTTTCCTCTTCTGGGAAGCTATAGCTATTGTTGTTTCAAGTTTTAGAGCACCTGAGGTATAAGAAGAGAAACTTATTTACCAGACATGTTTTCAATAAAGAAACTACTTCATGTCAGAAATAAACAGTATCATTGTCACCATACAGAGAGACAATACGTCCTTTAAATAAAATAACGAGATTTTAAGCGTTAGTAATGTTCTCAGTTATCGTGTTTACGTACCATGTGAGAAATCCTTCGTGGCCTGTGTCCATGAATCAGGGTAAACAAACGGTCTGGACTCCTTAGCAAAGTAATGGAGTCGTGTGATTCCGCCGTTTTCTTCCTAAAATGGAAGTAAAAATTATCGCATCAAACCTTGCTCATTCGCAACCCTGTTCATTCTTTTCTAGTGTATTCAGTTTCGAGTAATACGCGCGAAAGCAGATATGTTTTAGCATCGCAGCATCTTATCAGGGACCAGCATGCGAACATTTGCGAGCTGACTAATTTTACCCCCTAGCTGGGTATGGCATGATTCCACCCTCAGTTTCGAGGTCAGGGTATTCTGGCTCATTTCTGGTGCTATAACTACAGGACGACCTGATTGTCTTTTTAACCTGTGAGTCGGCGATGAGTATTTTGATGCCGCCCATCCTGTAGTTGATACAGGCCATGATAATCTCCGTCCAGGGCAGATTGAAGGCGGTGGGACTGCTGGCCGTACCCTCCACGAACCAACTCAACTCCTCAAAATCATGCTTAGCTTTCCTCAACAACCACCGAATCCTGCAAAATAAGAGATTTCTTTTAGTGTTTGTTCATAAAACCGAGAGCGAACGCAAAAGCGACTTCATTAACAAGTAGATAATTGCTAACTGTAGAATTTTGAATGGTTTTCGAGAATTTTCAAATTGCACCGGGTCTATTCAAACATATTTCAGAGAAAATACATCATTTGATTCACCACAAAAGTACATTACTTGTGCTGTAGTCTGACCCTGGTAAAATTTCAGCAATAATATTTGCGTGGGTGATTAAAATCACGGCGAATTATCGCACATCATGAAATTTATCATTCGATGCAAGCTGGCTCTCTCCATGAAAACCGTGACGTGGCTCAGCAGCGCCAACAAGAAATAGGAGACATAGCTCAAAATGGAATCCGAACTAAAAAGGTAACTCCGATTAGCTTAGTCTGTCATTAACTGATTCACCTGGAGAACAGCTCCACCTTGTTTCCCTCGCCAGACTCCACGACCATTTCGACGAACTGCCAGACCTCGGCGCAGGCCGAGTCCCAGCCGGTTGATTCTGCCGGCTCCGGGTCCGGCAGCAGCAGGTGCGGCAGTAGCTCCTCCAGCTGCCTCAGCGTTTCGTCCTTGTTCCAGTCGGCGTGCGGCAAGTCTGCAATGATTTTAATACATTTTCTAATCAGCTGTCTGGGAAAGCGTATTTCAAAGGTATGGAACATAGTTCCATAAGGCTGTGTTTACACATTCCGACGCCGTGCCCATCACCATCACAGTCCCCGTCAAAGTTTAACATTGTCCCTATGATTACGGGCACTCTGACGGACAGAATGGGTTCCAGACCCATTCTGTCCATTAACCATTGACACAATGTTAAACTTTGACTGTGACGGTGACGGGCACAGTGTCGGAACGGGAAAACACACCTTAAAAAAGCTGTAATTTTAGTTTTACTTCCTAAACATTTGTTACTTTTATTTATGGGTGGGGTGGGGCAACTACTTTAACAGTATTAGGCAAACAGGATTGATATCTCTCTTCAGTAACATGAAAAGTAACGCAGAATACTGGGACACACATTATAAAACGTTAAATTTACGACAACATTTATAAGTGACCGCTAACGACAGATGGACTGGCAAGTGGAAAGTTTTCTGACTGATATTTTTTTGTTATGGAATGAAAAACAGTTCAAAAACTGGTCGCGTCCTCGAGGTGGTCTTTAAAGAGAGTGGCCGTGAAGTCAAAGTTTACCGCATTCCATCTTATTACCTGAGTAAACATCGGTAAACTCCGGTACCGGCCACGAAATTTTCTTCAGCTCCGAGTCCGTCACCTGCTTCACCATGTGGTCGATCACCACGTTGTAGACATCAAGCAACACTTCCGGCTCCTAGAATATTGTAAACAAAATCAACACTTCCGGCTCCTGGAATATTGTAAACAAATCAACACTTCCGGCTCCTGGAATATTGTAAACAAAATCAACACTCACGGCTCCTGGAATATTGTAAACAAAATCAACACTTTCGGCTCTGGAATATTGTACAGAAAATCAACACCAAATTTAATTATCCTTTTGTCCCTGCTTTCGAGAAAGAAATGTTGCACTTTGATGACCTTACCTGATCTAGGAGTCCGCACTTGCGTCTGAGAGCGAGGTTCTGGTAGACGGGCGTCGTGAACAGCGCGTCCAGACGCTCCTCCACGTACTCCACTATGTCCTTACTCAGGATTTCCGGATCCTTCGGGCAGTGGAAACTCAGCCACTCCACGCAGGATGACAACTGTAACATCATAATCACATGAAACATCTGTGAAAGTAACATAGTTACCGACCACGTACGTAGTACAAGGGAAGGTAATGTTTTCACCCGTGTGTGTGATTCTTCCATGGGAGGGGCGGGGGTGGGTTAGGGCACATCCTGTCTAGGTCCTGTCTGGGCAGGTAGTGTCCAGGGAGTGAGAGGGGTGGGTACCCTAAGCATGTGACCCATCCTTCCCTCCCTCTCCCTACTCTTGGTTAGGTCTGCTCTGGGCAGGGGGAAGGGGTGGGTACCTAACCAAGTGACCCATCCCCCCACCCCCAGCCAGACTGGCTGGCATGATAAGGACAAGGGTCCATAATTGTTACTGCCTTGTAATGTTAATGCGAGGCTGTCTTGTTTTAAGTGCAAAGCTGCGATGTTTCAAGGACATTACCGATACAAGCAATCGTTAAGTAATAATGCACTTTTGAGCGCTCGAAACCGGAAGTGAAACCGAAAGCGACGCGGCGTTCAGATGACTTTCTACGAAATTTAATATGTGATTCATACGGAGTGGCAGCAAAGTTCAAACGAAATTTTCACTTTACGGTTCGCATCAATAGGTACACGTATTTTTATGTTTCCCTTTCCGTCCAAGGCATTTTCACCTCGCTCCAAAATTTACCTGCGATGTGAGTTCTGGATCCTCTATGTCGTCACTGATGAAGACAAGTTTGTGCTGATTCACTGATCCGGATCTGAGTGAGACAGAAGATCAATAAGTGAGCGCTCAATTTCGCACAAAACCGAACAGTTACAATGAGTTTTGCTAAATTTTCACCTGTGAATAGTGTTTTATTCAGATACATGAAACTTGCTTCTATTTAATCTGGATTTCATTAAAACTCTCTTGTGTGGTCAGCGTTAAGAAATTTTTGACAGTAAAAAGGAAACAGTCTCTTTAAATAGTGGTCAATAATTAAGTTTTCTGACCTCAGAAGATGCCCGCTCATCCTTTTGCGGACATGTTCAATCATAGTAAAATATATTCTGGAATTCTTACCTGGTGCACCAGTCAAGGCTCAGGTTCTCCTCTATCTCCGCCGGGGTGTAGGGATTCTCTTCGTCTGATTGGTGAACAAGAACAACCAATGGGATGGCAGGATGCAGTGGTTTCGCTTGCATAACTCGCGACAAACGCAGTTGCTCGCAAAGCCACCAATTCTGAAGCACACGCAAGATAATATTCAATTTTCAAATCAAGGTTCCTTTATATTAACACACTGCCACCTGATGGAATGATTTAAAACTGCTATCACCATAAATGGCAAACAGGTACAAGAAAATGTTTGCTTTCCCTTGTACAAATAACCATTACTGCGGAGAAATCATTGAAATGTTTTAAAACTGACCTCATCTTTTCGGGCGTCTCCCGTGATGTCAAGCACAAACAAAATGGCTGCAGTTCCAAGAAAGTGACATTTCTGTTCGATTTCCCAGACGTCACCTTCATCTAGGTTGCCATGGCAACAGCTGATACACAAGTGCAATGACGTGGCTCTGTGATCATTTTCAACGGCCGCCGAGTAGAGACTGAGCAATGACACCTGATTACGTGAAGAGACAATGACTGTGCATTATACTCACAACGCACGCAATAGAATATTGCTATGAAACCACAAAAGGGAGGTTGACTATCGATATGCACATTAAACTTTAAAAGATTTTTGACAATTTTTAAACCGATTGCTTGCCACAGTTATTGGTGATTAAGACATGAGGCCATTTGACATAGTTTTCTTTCCAAAACTGGTACATTATCACAAAACAAGCCAACCTACTGGAGTTTCTGTGTAATGTTCACTATTAGCCTCCTCTAAAGGTCTGTTCACAAGTAACATTTGCGTTTCGATCAGTGTTCAAGTTTAACATACCTATGGTGACCCAAACGCAAACACAAACACACAGAATGGGTGTCCTAATTGTCTGAGTTTGTGTTTGCGTCACCATTAACACAATGTTAGTTTAATGCAAACACTGACGTCGACACAAACGCAAACGTTAAGTGTGAAAAGGCCTTTAGTTATTTGCCTGAGCAGCGGGTAGCTTTTAGCTCACCTTGCTTCCCGGATGTGCATTCGGTACCGCCCCCTTCTGGAATTTCGCTTTCAACCAATCGCTAAGCATTTCATTCCCTTCAGGAAGTGACATCACCATTTTCCAAAAGATATGCAACTCTACAAAAAAATACAAAATAGTACAAAGTTTGATTTGCATTGGCGACACAATATTAAGGCTCTTTAAGGTTGTTGTCTTTGACATCTGCATTATAATATTTTTACCTGCGAAGGATTTCTTGCCATTTGCGTATCTGTCCAACAGTTCTTGCGATATGGACCCAACAACATTCAGGGGCCTCCAAGCCCTTTCTCTTCTCACCCTCTGTGGATAAATTATAAAGAAATGGTTTCGCAAAAAGTGATTAAAATTTTACGCTTACTATTCACTGTATTTGAAATGTGATAGTTTTCTTTTTCTCTGCGCGAATGACAAGACTTGTAATAAATACGTTGACAGCGTAAAAATTCGTGTCGTAAAGGCTTGTTTACACGTAACGTTTGCGTGTGTGTCTGCGTCAACGTTTGCGTCAAGTTTGCATTGAGTCAATGGTGACGCAAATGCACGCGCAAAGAATGGATCTTAACCTTTTGCAGCGTTTTCCATCAGCACAATGTTGAAGTTTTGACGCAGACGCAGACGCTACGTGTAAACAGAGCTTAAAAAAACCAACCTGGTTGTGCTTGTAGATCGCCATGTTCATGTAGTTCGCAGTTCTTCCCAACCTTATGACAGGAGGGGTTTCCAAGGTGAGTTCCGCGTTGTTACCGAGATGCACAGTGTCGTCGCGTACGCCTTGAGAATGAGGCAAGATCTCATGCAACTGTAAAACATCAAATTAAACCTGTTTACAAATAGCTGACATCATAATAAAAGAAAACAAAAGTCTACCAAGATCAATTGTATAATTTCTGACGACGCCACATTCTGCATAACAGGTTGGAGATAATATTGGTAAAACTTACAGATTAATACAAGAAAGTCCTCCTGCGTGAAAGCAAGAGGCATACCGCCCGCCGCGTAGCAAGTGTTCACTCTGCTGTCCTATCCCGCGCCTACGTACGCAGGCGGTAATCAAGTGGCCACTCTTAAAATACCTGTTCAAGGGGCGTCTTCATAGATGGCGCCGGTGGGAATGTCAGCATAGATCTTTTCAGGCGCGTTCGTCCTGCGTGCGCATCCTTCCACTTCTTCCACCAATGGCTGATTCGCATTCGCTTCACCAATCCTTCACACCCTTGTAATGTGTCCAACTTCTCTTGTACCTGGTAATGCAAATTTTTAATTCACCATGTATAAATAAAAATAATCACTGTAAAAAATTCTCTGAAGTTAAATTTGTACTCACATTTGGATACAGCTTCTCCGTTTGTGTAATTGTGTTCACGGTATTTTTCTCCCTCTCCCGCCAACTGACACAAACAGTACTGTATCTATCTACTAATTCTATCTATTAGCGACATCGCAAACGCAGACGTCGACATTCACTGTAAATAAACCCTAACACTGGTAGTTACCTCGACCTGATGGAAGTCCAGCGCGAACTTGTTTATCTCTTCTTGCAGCGTCTCCTCGTACAGTGCGTTCCTGATCACTTCCGATACTCTGTGCTTACTTTCTTCTCTCAATTCCGCTTGGGTTTCTCTGATATGAATGAAAGAACGTCTGGGTTCATTGGCGGATCGGGGGGGGGTGGCCCAGGGACGGGTCAAAACCAAAATTTCTTCATTCCCACGCATTTTTTCGGGAACAATTGGCCAAATATATGTTGGCACCCCACTTTGGAATTGGCGCCCCTGTTAGGGAAATCCTGGATCTGCCACTGGGTATCGCAAACATCGAATTCTGATATTTTTGTTTACCGTGACACTATAATAATTTTCAGCGTTTTATTACAGATATCAACGTAGAATTAAACTTTTCCTTTATCATCACTTCATTTGAAGGCCTTGTTTACTTTCACGACCAAAAAAGTTCGTGCGTGATACCTACACTGATGTTCTTTCATAATAACCTTTCTTCTGGTTGTCATGTTCTCTATTTCAAAAATCTTCAACAAAATAGGTAGCTTTCAAAGGGTTCTATGTTAAGACATTCGCCTACAAATTTGGTAATTTTTTCCATACAAATGTAAAGCAATAGACATGGAAACATGACCAACCTGTGTTGCTCTCTCAGTACATCTTTTATCTCCTCATCTACTCCCTCCTGTACAATGTCATCACAAACGTTTTGGGCAATTCGTTCCTGCATGGCGAGTTTCTCCTTCAGTTCCACCGCTTCCCTCTCCGCCTTGTCTCGCTTCTCATCTTTCATTACTTCCGCACTTATTTCTCTGCAATTCAAACAAAACGTCATTAACAGGTAGAACCAAATATTCTTGCATCAAATATTGATATGGCAGATTTTAATGTTTGTCACCTTTGAACCTGTATGTGACATCACATACAAATGCGTACCTCAATAGATTTTCGTTTGTATCGTTGATGACGTCATGAAGTATGTCGTTCGCTTCTGTCGTTAACATTCGGATGAGATCGAGGAAGTTCGTGCTGAGCTCCGTCGCCATCTCGTCGATCACCTCCACAAAGAGCTCCTTCGCGATCTCCTTCACCGCCTGAAACACAATTACAACAAGAAAGTCCTCCTGCGTGAACGCAAGAGGCATACCGCCCGCTGCGTAGCCGACCTATCCCGGAGAATCATGTCCCCAAAAAAAAATTCAAAAAAAAAAAAATTCAAAAAAAAAAAAATTCAAAAAAAAATTTCGGGG
>JBCAUG010422234.1:0-16066 GCA_038406175.1 Haplosyllis leylae
CTGAGAGCAGCTTAGAAGATTGTATCAATCAGCAATAAACCTTATCAACTCTATGTACATCTTGCTTATGTGTGACCGGATGTAAGACCTTCCTCAGAGGAATCCTAGGTACTGGAGGTCTAGGAGGTTTGCCCGAGACATAGATTAGGCTCAGCCGTACCTGAGCACACCGTTCTACCACAACCAAAAGACCTCGCACCCGGTCCGGTTCCCGTTCCTTCTCCCGTGTAGTGAATAAGCCATAACTGGGATATACTTTGGCAAGTTCTCCAACACCAAACAGGGAGATGGGTGAATGATTGATGTCTGGAGTAATGCCAATGTAGTTTCACTTTGGCCAAATGGGTGTGGCACATCAGTGTGTGTGTGTGTTTGTGTGTGGTGCAGGTATGTGTGCAAGTCTAGATCTAGATCTAAGCTGCAAATGGATCTCGATTTAAGCCACAAATAGATCTAGAACTCGACCATAGCTAAGTCTAGATGTATTTGCAGCTTAGCACTAGAAGCTACATTGTTGAAGTCTACCTAAAATATTGTGTTATATAAATAATTTACCATGATCATGCAAAGTGACCCTAGATAGAGTGAAACACTGGTCTGTACAACCAGGAGCAACTTTTGTCACAGAGTTGACTTTAGTTGGTCTCTGTCAGAATGGATTAACAACAAGAAGCAACTTTTGTTGGTTTCTGTCACATCGATTCTCAGTTTAATCGACAGCTGGCATGCGAAGGGTTAATACTACACAGATTTGATGGAGCACATGGGTGATGGGACGCAAGGGTGAAGGGCACATGAGTGATTGAGCACATGGGTGATAGGATACATGGTTGATAGGGCACATGAGTAATACTGGATGGATCAAATTGTCAAATTTATAATGATCATATCAATTGTTTCACATTTGTCTCATTTCTGAAGCCAATTCTTGACTGATTTTAATGTAACACCCCTTAAATTAAAGCTCAGGACCTCCTCTACAAGTACATGGAGTGATTATGCCTCTATAATGTATATAAAGGGCCTTAAAATGGTTGAAAATGCTGAAATCATCAATTCTTGGAGCATTTTGTGCCATTTTTGACCCTATTAGAGGAGTTTTATCATTACCAAACCTAACCTATCCTGTAGAAGAGATTCTAAGCTTTAAAATGAGAGGTGTTACATTAAAATCGGTTAAGAATTGGCTTCAGGAATGAAGAAAGAGTGATGCTTCTTCATGGAGGGGCAAGGGCGTTTTGCCCCTAGACAGCTGAGACCATGCTATCAGCTTTGTTTACACTGTGCTGGCAGCTGCAAACTTGATCTAGGGGAGAGAAGTAGGATGCATTCGATATATATCTATGGACCAGACCCATTGTTTGCTATTGTGCCAGTCCTGTTCCCCGTTCCTGTCCCGTTCCTGTTTCCATGCAGTGTGAATGTGCCATAAGGCGGGAAAACGTCAGAGGGATCTATTCAAATTAATACTTAGGCACCTCTAGAATTCACTGAATGAAACATACACATTGCAATTGGTTTGCACCAGTGAATGAATGGAAATGTGTTTTTCGAATGTAGCTGTTGATATGGATCTATTCCAGGTTGGATGAAATTCTTTGCCAAGGTTGATTAATATAAAGTAAAGGCAATTAATTCAGTGATAACAGACTTATTTGGACAGATTGATTCCACTCGAGTTACATGAATCATACTTTTAACTGCTAATTGCTACTTTGGCTGACCTTCTCTGTAAACTGAAAGTGAAAGTCCATTAATTCCAAGGTACCTCCCATAGTCTAATTTTCCTGGAGTTAATTTTCTCAAACAAAATTAATTGATTCACTGTTACCCTCTTTTGGACTTCCTGTAGATGTGTCCCGAGTTTTAAAGACTTGCTTACCAACTTCTTTGACTGCACATTAAATTTTAATTTAGGCTTCAATTTACCATTGTTCATGTGTTTGAATCAATTCAAAGTCTTTGAGTGTTTCATTTTCTCAATAATTGCATCAATTAAACTAGATCTACTTTAAAACTAGGCTAAAGAATGTAAAATAGATCTAAAACAGGAAGGAGAAAAGTAAAGGCCAGCTTGCAACAAGATATATAATGAAGTTAGAAAGTCATCTTGTCTTTCATTTCCTGTTTTTCTCTTTCGTTCTGCCCACACAGAGGCACAACAAGCGCCGATCATCATCTCTCAGGTTGATAACCACAAGTAGAAGGAAATTACGAAATTCAGAAGTACGTACTTTGCGCTTGGCTGATGGAATCATGGAAGAAGAACGTCCGACCTTTCCTTGTCACCGCGTATGACGGGATGGACCTCGGACAACTTCCAGTTCAGACTTTAAGGTTTCAAAACTAACTGCATAAGATGAAAATAGATGCAATAAAAAATTCTTATCCAGCATCAATTAACTTTTTGTTTGGAACGTATAAATTTGGTAGGCAATGTACAAAACAACCTGTTATCTTCTTATGGAAAGTCATTTCCCAACATCTGTCCCCTTTGAACAGACATCCAAGGTTGATTCAAAATCTCCTACTGATTTGTGTAATTATCTAGATCTAATTATTTTTGTTTTAGTAGGAATGCCAAAGACTGACACGCAACTGGAAATAATCAACTTCTAATTGCAACATGTTTGTTGGAAACAAGTCATGGACTCAAGCAGTTGCAAAGAGTTCCTGATAATTGACCATTCTGTGACTCAATTTCTTGGAAGGCCTTGAAAAAGATCTGTAATGTTCAATTTACAAATGTTACGGGAACATGTGGCTATTTGTAGCCTAATGTCACGTGCCTGAGAAGGATGTCGGTCTGGAATTTCAATTGCTATTCCATTTACAGTCAATCAAAGTCGGCTTGCAATCTATTCAGCAACAAGGGAGTACGTAAAAACGTGACGGTGGTTCTTTTTTTATCTAAAACATTTTTTGGATGACAAAAGTCCTTTTTGTGGGGCCACTGATACCCCTATTTTGGACTTCTGGTGATGTCTGCTCTGGGTTTCAAAGCCAGGGTGGATCCCTTGCTTACATGCTTTTCTCGCCTGCATGCAATGGGTTCCTGAGATTCACCTCTGGTGCAACACCTGCTGACAGTATAGAGGTCAGCATGGCAGCCGAGCCTTTTTGATCCCACGTACCTGTGAACGTGTCCATAAGCATTGGTGTTTCGGTGTGGACAATGGGTGTGCCATGCACAGACACTTCACAGTGGCATCAATTCCAAAATACTAAACGTTGTACGTGTCTGTCCTCGCTTCAGGTGAAACAGCTGAGTCTTCCCTAAATGGAGTCGTTGCATTCATTGAAAATCAGTTTCAAAGTATTGCAAACCCAAGTGTGACCACTCAATCTTTAAATTAACCACAATTCATGGACCATTGATTTTGTCTGATTTGCTAAATCCAATGATTTAGCTGAATTTTCGTCTCAAAAGGTAATGTGTGAGCTGTATCTATGAATAAACCTAGTGACAGGATTATAAGAATGTACTGTCCCATCGTACAAGAAATCTGCCTAGCAATTCAAACGACAATTTCCTTTGCTTTTGGTCGTGTATTGGCCACTAAACTGGACTTTACACTCCTTTGATGTCTACTGATTAGTTTGCAGACATATTTGCCAGAGGCTTACGTACACTCATCGACTTTGTTGAAATCCTCAAAGAACATCGTGGGTGGAAATTAGATAAGGATTCAGTTTTATCTATTTTTAAAGTAAACGTAATGGCTAAGATTATGTTTAATGTGCAAGACAATTGATTTAGGAGGCATTTATGTTTGAAATTCCTGCTCTCAGTGCCTTTGTGGAGGTTGTATTTCAATAGATTTCTGTGATATTTATGATGGGTAAACGAAGTCTTGAATCACCTGATGTAAAAATGTTAAAACATAAGTCATGTGTGTATGTTTAAGTATCGATCTAAGTGAAGGTACTGGAAACCAAAAACTTAACTTTGTTGCTGTCTCGTTGGAGTTAATTGTGTGTTTGAGCCCTGGTTTTGGGCAAGTACCTCAACCTTCCCACGGACAAAAAGCCAGCAGGCCACACTTTTCTGCTTCTGCATTTTTTTCACACACATGCGACCGTCTATTAGATAGAAATTCAGTAAAGTAGCACTGATGCCAAATACCAGTTGGTAGAAAAGTACCCAATACAAACTTTAGTACCAAAATGGAATAACCTTTCAACATTGATTGAGAAACATACAGAAACCAGGAATAAATATATTGGGTTGTACAACAGAAGAAATGATTAGCGCATTGAGTATCCTTTACTCTGTATTGATTTCCACTAAACAAGTACAATAACCGGGTATGTTAAGTTCGAGTTGATAACAGCAATCAACTTCATTTGTTATCGATGTCATTTAGAGAAAATTCTGGCTCATATTAGCCCAGATATGGTTAAGCCCAGGTTAAAAACTGTACGCATTTACGTCTTCAATAGTCATCAGATACCGGAATAAGTGGAATGGTTTCGTTAATTGCCGACTCATTGATGGAATCTCTATTTTTAGCTACATTTCTCTTTTAGCTCAACCTCGCACTTTATTAGAGCATACACAATTGAGGGGCCTTTTTCTGAAGTGTCAACATAAAAGCAAATAGCCAGAGCCGTAAAATGAATTCTTCTTATTAGTCCATTTGAGGAAAATGACGATAATCATCGAAACCACTTCACTGGGACCAGCGAGCAACTTTTTGTTATATTCGTTAATTTATTTGAAGGTATTACCACCTTAAATATGGTGTTTATATCTGAAACCATAACCGTTTAATAATCACTTATTCATATTTCTATTTTCAGGTAAGTTTCCAGTATAGTTTCCTTCTCGCCGTTACATCTAATTGTAGAAGTGAAGATACGTCAAAGAAAGGTTTGTGAAAGCCAGCTATGCACATGTATCTGTCTGAATTTGATGTCAAGATACTGTAAACATTGTACCTAGATGTCTATGGACATTTTACTCTGTAATGACGATCCATTGACTTTCATCTCAGAGGGCATCATCCTTTTAATAGGGATGATGATGTTAATGGGTGGATAAATTGTGGCGTCTTGAAAGTAATTACGATTCCTTTGAAATATAACGAGAGAGTTCCATGAATTGATTGCAAGAATAACAGATCCTACTGAATCAATGATTCTCTTGTCGTCATTAGGTACAGTAAAACATTACCAACATATAATTACACAGACCTTGGATATTTCGTTCGTTTAGTCTGTGACTTACCTGAGTATAATTGGAAAGAAACTCAAAACATATTCTTGAAGTTTGTCAACGTTTTCAGCTTTAACCTGTAAAATGAAATAAAACCATTGGTCAAAAGTCATAATGGTCACATGGTCACTCAAAGTGAACAGAAACAGGGAATCAAACTCAAATTGTGGGTCACCTTCATGTTTTAGTGTTCTTGAGAGTAAGGTTGCTCTGGGGTACTAAAATGTACATTTGAGTGGAAACTTTTAACTTGTTGCTAAACCTGCTTCATATACCTTCGATAAAGTCATCAAAAGGGGAAAAAGCAAAATAGCACCAGTTGATACCAGTACAAATAATTAAATTACTATTAAAATATGATATTCCTACATATGACAGTATTACAGAAAAGACGATATTCTCTTTTTTCCAAAAATGATTTTTGCTGGAGATAATTATCCCCTATTGCAATAAGTAATCGCGCTTTATCCATTAAGCTTCTTTGAAACTGCGCACCTCCAGAATGATAAAGTATAGGAACAGGAGGTTATTTCTGTAGAAAGAATCCATGAACAAAAGGATTGTACGGATTTATCCAAGGAATTCCAATCTAAATTCTCATCCTAATGTGTTTTATTGTCACAGGAATTTACAAAGATGCACTCTTTGTGCAGGAAATGGTTAATTATTTTCTTCAATCTTCAACCCAATTCGTTTTGTAAACCGGTTAGGATTTCGCAATCAAGTCTTCAAGAAATGGATAATTTAGGAATTATAAAGCAGGTTAATTAAATAGTTTGTTGGATGAAGACGATGTTCCAAAATATTTCTTTTAACTAATTTTGGTGAAATATTGTCAGATATTTGTGTGTGTGTGTGAAAATCTTGAGAAAAATACGTCATCAAAACGAAGGAGAATTCCCAACTAATTTGACTGTAATTTACCAACGTTGAATTTGGTTGAAAATTGTGAAAAATTGTCGTGTTTGTTGCAATTGAAAACCCACAGACTTCAATACAAATTTCACAGTTAAAATCAACCAGATTGAAACTGTTTAGCAATGTTGAATATTTAAAATCCAATGATTTTTCCACCTCCCTATGAGGAACAAAATATTTCTTTCAAAGCTAAATTCTGTCATATCCCACAAATTTGCAATAACTGTTAAGGTTACAGAGAGAATCCTTAAAACGACTCTAAGTGTTGGAAAATTGGCAGTGTAGGCAATCTGCCTGGAATCCACTGTTAATGCCTGATTTAACATCAGTGAGAAAAGTCTCAGGTTTTTAGAGGCAACCATCGTAGAAACTGTAAGATTTCTGTGACTGCTTTCATCAGTGAGGTGGATAAGCAATCACCACCCACTACGCCCGGCAGTGAAAGACCTATGTCCGTCTAAGTAAACGCGTTTAAATCCGTTTTAACCGAACTCTACTAAAACTAATCATAAAGTAGGCCAGGAGTTTGACGTGGTTATCTTCGAACTCAAGTGGATGTTTCTACATTCTTGTACACCAAGTATTCAATACAATATCTGTGATGCTCAAGTTACAAATGTTACGGGAACATGTGGCTATTTGTAGCCTAATGCCACGTGCCTGAGAAGAATGTCGCTCTGGGATTTCAATTGCAACTCCATTTACAGTCAATCAAAGTTGGCTTGTGGTCTATTCAGCAACAAGGGAATGTGTAAAAACGTGATGGTGGTTCCTTTTTTTAAAAAATTTTTTTTGGAGGACATAAGTCTTTTTGTGGGGCCACTGATACCCCTGTTTTGGACTTCTGGTGACAACTGCACTAGGTTTCAAAGCCAGGGTGGATTTCTCGCTTGTGTGCTTTCTTGCCTGCATGCTACTCCTCAGATTCACCTCTGGTATGACACCTGCTGACTGTATAGAGGTCAGCCTGGCAGCCAAACCTTTTCAATCCATATACTTCTGTTGACAAGCATTGCTGGAGGTGTAGCAGACCATCCTGGATCCGCCACTGATACTGAGATATGAATCCACCTCTGGCCTGAACCATAGTTCGCACACACCCAGGGAAAACTAACATACATGATAAGCACTATCCAATTACAACCTTTAAGGCGGGCCTCAAAAGCACTATATAAGGTCATGACAACTCAATTTCTACAGAACTTACAGAACTTTGTGAACTTTTAAAGCTTGATCTTTTTTGACTGAACCAAGAAACTTGTCATTTACTACAAGAAATAAATCTATGCAGCATCGATGCTTGAGTCTTAGTATTGATTTTGCATTACTGCATCCTTGTGAAAAGAACCTGGTTGTGGTATCTAACTCAACGAGTTTTGAGACCACAACAGAGGTTTGGGGTTCAAGCCCACTACCATCCATGCGGCGAGCACAGCGCTGCAAACCATTCGGCCATTTCGGCTTCGACATACCAGTCTTCAATATCCTTTTGCGTTTTCAAATCTCGCTGAAACTATGGATCTGTTTATTATGTTTCCAGGTAAATTCCATCCTATGTCTGCTCTTAATTCAATGAGCTGTCTACTTAATTATTACAGTAATTTGCCACAAGATCAGTCATACGTAAGTCATTAATAGTGTATGTACAGGTCGCGCATACCAACTGAGGTAAAATGTTTATGTAACAAACGTGTTTCCCACTTGAGTTCGGGATACACTGCTGAACAAATATGGTCTGTTTAAGCCTTGTTCACACCGAGCGTCAACGTTATCGTCAACGTAAAAAAACACTATGTTGACGGGCAAATGGGTATGCAACCCATTCTGCCTGTCACAGTGCCCGTCAAAAAGATCAAAGATGCCACCCTTTAAAAGTACGTTGTGACGCTTGGTGTGAATAGGCCTTAACACTTAACGTCTGCATTTGTGTCAACGTCAACGTTCGCGTCAACTTTAACATTGTGTTAATGGTGACGCAAACATTGATGCAGAGAATGGGTTGGAACCACTGAGCTTTAGTGTTCTTAGTCCAGTAGGTTGCAAGGATATATTGTTTCAGTTATAGATCTATATTTTGTTGCTTTTCAACGGCGTGAACTCACTGCAAGCAGTCTAATTATGCTATTCTTAATTGTTATTAATGTAACTTGACACATTTGCAAGTTCTCTGTTATCTTTCCTGGCTTTTAACGTCAGATTCTTGGAATCTTCCTGGAACTAGTTTGATACACAGAAGGTGAAACTTGTTTACTTGGTATTTTTTAAAAAAATTTGGAAGACACAGGTCCTTTTTGTGGGGCCACTGATACCACTGTTTTGGACTTCTGGTGATGTCTGCCCTAAGTTTCAATGACAGGGTGAATCCCTGGCTTGTGTGCTCACCACCTGCTTGCAATGGATTCCTCAGATTCACCTCTAGTATGATACCTGCTGACTATATAGAGGTGAGCATGGCAGCCAAGCCTTTTCAATCCACACACTTGGAGATGTGTCCACAAGCATTGCTGGAGGTTCGGGGCTCAAACCCATGACCGTCTATGCGGCAAGCACAGCACTGTCTACCATTCAGCCACTCCGGCTTGGTGGTCACTTGGTATTTCGTTTTGTATTTCTGTTAAGCGTTTCCATATCATCGTTTAAACTGTTCTCTTTTTGACTGATTGTTTGACAAGAGAACAAGATGATTGAGATGTTTGGCCCTGGAATTTAAAAACTCCAATCTATGAGGCAGGAGTAGTGTTGAAGCAGAAAGAAAATGAGCCTATCGTGGGAGCTAATGAAATCATTTTCTTGTAAATAATTGAAATGAAATTATGTCTAGATAAGTAATTGAAATGAAGGTTTAAAATAAGAAGAAATGAGTGTAGGTTTGATGATGAATAATTTTGAAAGAAAAAACAACTTTCTTTGTCATTGACCCATTGTGACAAGAATTTTGCATTTTACTGATGAAGCTATTGCTTATCCAGAAGATGTTTCAGCCTCAATTAATAAGTTGAAACATGAAGCAATCAATAAGCCTTGGGTTTCTGGAATGCATTGAGTTTATATTTGAGAAAATATTAGTGAGTGACTTGATGTTAAGTCCATCAATTGTGCCCTTTGAGGTTGCCACCTACACTTGCAACAGAAAAAACAGAGGGAAGGGTGGGTGATTAACAGTCACCTACTTTTCAAATCCGCTAAGAATGCAGTGATGCCAACCCATAAGACCCAGGATCCAACCTTTATGGTAACTCTTTTGAGCTGTCAGTGATTGTGGTGACGAATGTATGACTGAACTTCTGAATAAATTTTTCAGTAGAAAAAAAAATCACCAGAAATTGATGCTCGTTGTTATAGAAGTCATTGTAGCACGCAAGGAAAAGGGAATATCCTCAATTGAAACGCACGTGTTTTTATTTCACGATCAGTGTTCCGGATATGATAGGTATCAGAGAGTAATTATTTCCAAGCACCTGAGACGAAACCCCAAGTAAACAACACGTCAGAATAGATTCTCTATTCGGTAAACGAACCTACAGATCTTGATTACTTCTAAATCAAGACTCCCTCTTTTTCAGGCCCTTTAATTTCAATCTTCATTGGTTCCGTTTTCACTGTAATTTACTCCGTGTAAATCACAGGACGAGCCGCTAGTAATTGTGTAATAGACATAAAGAGCCGCTGGACATTTTACTGAAATGGATGAAGAACATCCTGCAAGTGACAGGGTTATCTGGAGTTCTGTCAAACCTGATGCCAGAGTAGTGGCTTGTTTTACGCTAGTTGGACTGAAACACAGGTCGTATGCAGATGTGCATGCGGTCCAAGGTGCCAGGCAATTTCTTCTTCCCTCATGACCAATAATAGAATATCAATAGGAAAAATGGCACCTTGAATTTTTTCACTATTTCAAGTTTAATACAAATCTATCAGCTAATATTTTGTAATAAAAAAATTTGACATATTTTTTCAACCGAAAGCAGTATAATTTATTGCTGGGTATTTAGCCAATGATTCAATATTCCACTTGCTTCCACCTGCTTGCTGACCCATATTGGACCACTGGTGGAAGCAAGAGGACAACTTCTGCCTGGCACTAGGGTCCGCATACCATGCTTAATACTACCCGTGTGAAAGTCAATGCGACTATTTACGCCTGCCGCTTTCTAATGCATTCTGAGCATTCAATATTTTAGCTGTATCGGTTTCGCCGTAGCTTCAACCAGTGTGAACGAGGTCCTACAAATGTATGTTAAAGCGCCTTGAGAGACAGATTTCAGTGTCGCGTCGTGGAACTTAGCATTTTCAAAGACTTTGGATGTTGTGTGATGTATTCAATAGTGTTTAATGGCTTCTTCGCTTGAATTTTCTTGTATCTCACTTTCCCCAGTTTCACTATGGTAATAAATTTACTCCTCATTTTGAAAAAGTAAAGTGTTCGTATTCATAGATCTGGTGGGCCATTTAACATTGAGTACGGGTGATTTGTGGGTTGCGGTTTTATTTCTGACGCAACGCTTTTAGGTTCAATGACCCCCTAAGCGTTTGATCGTCAGTGACGGAAATCCTTTCACATCCCAATTCCCACTACATTGGCCAACACTACCGTGTGTTAGGTCAACAGATTCCGCACACTGAAACTAAATGGATTCCACTGAAACTGTGTGTACTTGGGCCAGACGCAATGCGCCGACCTAAGCACTTGAATCCAGAATTAGACAGTTTTCGACAGGTTGTCTGCAGGCACTTTCTATTTTTAGACGTATTTTACAGATTTCTGTCTGTCCGCATCTAACAACTTTTTCATTATTTGTCATCCCAGATTTTAATCATGAATGAGGGAACAGATTCTGGTTTCATCGATACCAAATGGAATTGGTCTGGAAGGCAATCGTGTGGAATAGCCGTGAACGGTTGAGATTTGATGTCCAGAAATCAAGGCTTTCCGTTTTAGAGTTTCATGAGAAGTTAGATTTCTACTACAGAATGCTAGATTCGAAGTTAACTGCAATAAAACACTGGCCTTAGTAATTTAACTCATACATAACCCTAAATGGTTTGAGATTTGATTTCCAGAAAGCAAAGCTTTTAGTTTTGTAATTTGCGCCTAAATTAGATGCACTACGGTGACATTGGTTTAAAGTTAACTGCTGAAGAACCCTGAATAGTTTAAGATTTAGTCTGGATTCTGAGACCTAAACTACACATTCTTACTTTCTTTCACTTTCAAGTGTGGAATATTTTACTGTTCTGGACACGTAACGAAGCAGTGCTAGTTTTGTCTCTTCATTAGGAGGCATCGTTAGGTTAAACTTCTTCAGCCAAGTGGTATGACGAGAAATTTCAATTGATCCAATTGGCAGATTCACGTTAATTCCGCACAAAAGGAATTTATTTAATCGTTTGGATGAATGCACCAGCAATTCATCTGACGAAAATGAGACTTTCGTAAAGTTTTGTGCTGAGACTGTATCTTGCATAGTTTTTCCTTCACGACACCACATCATACGCGGTGGATGTCAAAAACATCTGTCGTGATATATTGTCTCATGAAGTCGAATTTATTACGGTCGGATGAATGTGGTTCTGAAGCGTAAATTCTATAGATAGCGATCATTGATCATACGCGAAGAAGATGGTCTACACCACGGAAAGAGAGGCTCAATAGATAGTTGTCATGATGGGGAATATGTTAAATGAAATGAATGGAGAAGTGCAAAACAAAATATACTTCAGCAATAGTTTGGGAAAAAGATTTCCGCTGATTTTCAGAGATGTGTGTCTGTCAACAAGGGGAGGGAGGAGAGGGGGGTACCCCAGTCAGGCCTGAAGACAGGTGGAGGGAATGGATGGGGAGAGGTACCCCAGTCAGGCCTGTGGCTGGAGGGAGGGGATCGGTACCCCCAGGTCCTGTCCAGGGGTACCCATCCCCTTCCCCGTCCCCCTCCAGATGCAGGAGGACTGGCTATGCCAGGGCGGTATGCCTTTTGTGGTCATGCAGGAGGACTCTCTTGTTTTTGAAATGTTATCCTTGTAGTAGAAACGTTGACTCTCACTATGAATTCAAACTCTACGAAAAAGAAGGTTGATTCATGTATACATAATCTGAACCAATATAGTTCCGCAGAGGATGGTATTTTTGTCCAAAGTAGTCTCAAGGAGCCATCTGACCTTAAATGATCTTACCGCACCCATTTTGTGCAGCAGTTGAATTTACTCTGGAGTCTGTGAACCTATGGCATTTACCATTCATGTTAAATCAGCTGTTCAGAGTAATCTGTGAAATATCTGACTCCATAAAAGGGTAACACCAAGAGGAATTTCTTGTTTGATTTGTACCTCGACTCTTTGGACTCTTTGAGTCATGTGGGCGCCATCATCGTCATCATCTAAATTGCTTTTGATTTTATGTTAAAGCAATAAAAACAAGCATTTGTGTGATGTGCAGTTCTGATCTTAATTCCAAATATCTTTTGGAAATACTAGCTTGTGCTCCTGGCTTCAGGGGGTGTCGTTAACCATTGAGCCTCGTTCTCAAACCCCGTGGTGTCGTTAAGGATAGGCACAACCAATCGGCACAAAGTAAACACAAAGTCAGACAGACACACATACGCGCGCGCGCACACACATATATTCTTATATTTCATCGATATTAGACCAAATCAGAATAAATTTTGGGTGGAACCGTCGAGGTATTCTCAAAAAAAAAAGTTTGTCTGAAGGATGTATCTGGCTGCCAAACTACCGAAAGAAAGACCGAAGTTTGAAAGAAGAATTAATCTTCAGGCGTAAAACTTTTGGTTGCATCCTTAGTATCATTTCCCTTTAAAATTTTCTGATTCTAAATCCATCACCATCCAACCCAGCCCACCCCACCCACCATGTCTCGAGAATGGATTATGGTGATCATCTTCAGCAAATCTCAGGAAACTTTTAGTAACACCCGTATTGCTGATGGCACGAAAATAGACTGACATATCTTGTAAAATTTTATACTGCAAAAAACAATGTCTCCGGTTGCGTTCAAATCGAGACGAATACGTATTCAGATGAGTAAAAATAGAATTTATGAAGGTTAATCCGAAGTCTCCAAATAAGATTTAATCCAGATTTTGCCGCAGGGAAAACACATCGATGGAAGAGATAATCATTCAAGTGCGTTATATGGTTTTTGACAGATTTCCTAAAGATGAAATGAAAGATCAATATGTAATATCCTTCGCTTCCTCAATACAGCAGTGTCTTCTTTTTGCATTAACTATGATCAAGGTACCTTTATGAATAAGTAAATAGTTTCTAATCGATAGATATTGAGAACCCTGTTTCCTGATTACGCAAGAAATTTTACTCAGAATAATTACCAGGGTGTTGTGTTACTCAAGTACAATACACTGCAGCTAGTTAAAAGCAACGTTACCAGTAATCCCATAATCCCAGTTCTAGCATACTGGTCCCCTTAAGGAACCGCAGTAAGCAGAGGATTCTTGGGAGGAGAAAGGGGTGGTGCTTCTGCTGTGACATCCAATGATAAAAGACGTCCATTGGAGAATACCTCTGGGATTCAGTGGTTTGCACTTATTCGTAGGTTAGTCATCAAGGTTAAAGAGTACAGAAGTCCATGTTTCAAACTGATAAACCACTGTTCTTTAACTATTACTGAATTGTTTCGTTCTTAACATTTTTGAGTAACTGTTCATTTTAATATATTTTCAGGTAAGTGAACTACCATCAAATAACTATTTGGTAAGCATAGAATTCACTTAGTTTTTTGTTTAGGATAAGGAAAGGAAAAGGAACGTATTTAATTTTAATGAAGCAAAACAGTTACAGTTTGGAACCAAATGAATTATTTATCTCCGTCATTTTAAACAAAGCAAAGTACGTCTCTTCAGTAAATCAAGAAACTACTAATTTTGTTACCATACTTAAGACTGGAGGGCATTTTCCGTGTTGGTTAGATCATTCCATCGGTTTCCATGCATTCTACTTCCAGTTTAAAACTCAGTGTCTCGAAAGACTTCTTTGCACTGGACTTGATAGACCCCTTATCTGGTGGTTTAATTTACACAAGCTAAATAAATGACTATTATCTCTTCTATTACCACAAGTAGTACCAAACTGTAATAAAAACAAATGGAAGTTTTTGTTGTTTGGTTAATGCATTCAGTACACGGTTACAACCCTGACGTCTGGGTAGTAAATTCAGTTGTTGTTTTCACCTGGAGATCTTACTGTGCTAAAGCTTTCAGAACCTTTCAGCACTGACTGTTCAGAGACTGAATACTAACGTGGTTAAGTTAGTCCCATTTCCTTTGAAGTAAAAAACAAAAAAGATCTTTTACAGTTAAGCTTGCGTAAAAAGGGAAAATTTGCGATTTTGCCTAAATTTCTAATCATGGTTCCAGCAGGTGTCTGTGTTTGTGTGTGACTGACGTCCATTGGAATTCAGGTAAAATACAAGAAATTGTTAATGCAATTGTATTCAACTTAAGTTACATAGATCTGGTTAATTTATGATTGATTGGTATCTGAATCCAGTTTGTAGGGAACTATGAAGCAAAATGAATCAGGTTTTTTAACAGGACTATTAGGTGCTTTCAAGTGTCACCACAAATAACAGTAACTGTTTTACTATGACAGTAATGATAAACGTTGCTAGTCTGCTCAAAATTTATTCCAAATGGTAGCCTTGGTTGTAAGCTTCTACAGGAAGCGGATTTTTGTTTGGTAATTTACCCGGATTTTGTCGGCGATGGATTTGGTTGTAAAGTGTGGACATTTCCTTGTCTAGTTATTTTGGCTTTTCGGAGGCGCAATGTATTTCAAATTTTAACAAAAACCAGTTACGGATTTAGACCTACTCAGGCCCAGAACTGCTGTACTAGCGAGTCCCTCATCCATGTTTATCCTTGTCCACTACCAGACTTTCCTTCATCCCACCAGACTCCCGATAAAAGCACACACCAAACCCTGTCTGTTTCAACTGTAATCAACCACTCTATATGCAGACATCTGTCGTTGGACATTTCCCGGCAAGATCATCGCTATTCCCTTCAGAGCAGGGTTGGATGAAAGCTTTATGGCCACTACACCACTACCGACGTAGGAAATTGTCACTTGACTGAAGAGACGGCTTCACCGTGTAGAGGGAACAATAAGTATCCATAAACCTATTCCAATGTTTACTTAATGAAACTATCGCCGTGTTTTTTCCCATGTTTAGGAAACAGTCGATACGGTTCTGTTTTACTGCCTATGATAACCAAAACCTTTTTGTGAAAGCCAAAGGTGGTGGGGTTACCATTCTGAGCAACTTTGATTTTTTGACCCTGGAAGGGTGAAGGTGAGGGAGATGCTGGAAGAGCAAGAAGCTGCATTAAATGTAACAGCCCTTTGTTAGAACCAAGTGACGTGAGTCTTTCATAGAGAATTTTGTCACTACCTTTTCTTTAAGAGGTACATCAATTCTGGAAATTCCAATGATGTTCTTGTCTTGCTGAGCTGGAATGGTTGCGAGACGTGGTGTTTGTGTTTGAATCACCTACAGAACAAGAAGGTCCTCCTGCGTGAACGCAAGAGGCATACCGCCCGCTGCATAGCTGACCTATCCCGGGGAATTATGTCCCCTAAAAAAATTTTTCAAAAAAAAAATATTTAAAAAAAATATTTTAAAAAAATAGTTAAAAAAAAATTTTAAAAAAAAATTTTCGGGGGGGGGGTACTCAGCCTGAGTACCCCCCTGCTGGGACTGAGTACCTCCCCCCAGCTGGGACTGAGAACCCTCCCAGCTGGGACTGAGTACCCCCCCAGCTAGGACTGAGTACCCCCCTGGCTAGGACTAAGTCCCCCCTGCCCAGCTGGGACCTGAGTACCCCCCCCCCAGCTGGGACCTGAGTACCCCCCCGGCACCTGAGTACCCCCCCTGGCTGGGACCTGAGTACCCCC
>JBCAUG010422345.1:0-16066 GCA_038406175.1 Haplosyllis leylae
CCTGCAGGGTGCTTAAGGGAAACAAGTCGTCTTTAAAGATTCGACATACCTTCTCTATCTGAATCTTATGAACGTTGACAAAGTGCATCAGCAATAACCATGTTGTTTGTCATATTACATATAATTACTCTAGGGTCAAGCTGACATTTTAGATTTGCTTTCATTAATTATGTTTACCTGGTCAACCTCAGGAATCTAATAACAAATTGGTTTGTTAGTGCAAAATCCACTGATCAGTCAATTAACAATTTTGTCTCTTAGTTTGCTTGACCTATTATTGTTGGCTCGTTTAGAGTCAGCTTAGTAATTGAAAGAGGAGGGTTTTGGGACTTCGGGAAAGGAACCATAACATGCTTAACAGTTTTATAATAAGTAGTGCTACTTTAAACTGCAGTCATTGGTGGGAACTTGTTTACACAGAATGGTGCCATGACGTCATTTTGTGCACGGGCGACCAATTGGAACGTTCAACAACGCAACGTCACTGTTGCAGTTTTCGTTTGTTTTTTTTTGTCTGGAAAACGTGTCCCATCCTTCTTCCCCCGAAATGTCCTAGTAATTACGTACGCAAGGCGGTTTGAGAAACACCCACATCATGATCTTGCCAAGGGTTTCATTTCGTGTTCTTCAAGGCCTTTCTTTCTATGTTGTTTCGGTTTGTTCATTATTTCAAGAAAAGAGAAATGATGTGTCCCGTACAATTACATATTCGTCATCTCCAAGTCTTTGCAATATAAGCACAAACCTGGAGGTTAGAGAAGCTTCCCAATCCAACCCAAGCATGATCTTGCAAGGGATTTGATTTCTTCTCTGTTGGCCTTTCTTCTTCCTTAATTGTTTCAGTTTTGTTTGTTTGTTTGTCAGGTGAAATGCGAGATCTATAATCATATCAGAAAGGTCTCTTGGCCTCTTTTTTACTTATTTATCGTTTCACATTTGATTTCTTTTTTTTTTGTTTTGTAAAAACACGAGATCAGTCATCATCTCTAATGCAATGTCTGTGTAATTTTACACACTTAGAGGAGGAAGCCCTGAACATAATGACATGAGGAATACCGTTGTAGGTTGATCTCCCTTAATCCTCTTTATCTCTCATTGTCTGATATCCGATCTCATATCTCATTACCTGCGCATCACAGACGGAAGAAACATGTCGCATCATCTACAATGTGATTTGCAGATGGTTCAGATGTTTATGTTACATTGTGAGAGGCGAACAAAAGGAAGACAGAGACTTCATATGTAAAATTTACAATGCATTTCAAATTTTCTTTGCAAATGTTCAAAGCTACATAGCTTAACTTGATATGAGCCTACAAACTGAGGTGCTAAAATTCAACACGTAGATCTATCTAAATCACACAGAGTGGAGTAGTTCAGGAAGGCAGCATTGAATATTTGCGAAGAAAATTTGAAATGCAGGGTGAATTTTAGAAATTTTAATCCTTATTTCAGTAACAATATGTGTAAACACGAAAGAAACAACAGAATTCTGAAATTAAATACACAAGAAAATTTGGAAATTGATATGTGAATCATGTTTATCTATGATATTGCTCTTTGGTTTTGGTTTCAATTCAGTCGAAAGGTATCTAATGTCAGACATGAGACGAGAAGAAAGAAGTTGTAGAGATGCGATTCGGGCGGTTTGGTGGCTTCCTGTGCTTCTGAAGTACGTTTATATAAAGAGGTTTGAAACATCCATAATGTTTCCCCTTTGATATTTAAACATATTAAAACAGACATTGCATCACCTCTTATTTCTGCCTCGTTTAGAGTCTTGGGGTAGCGGTGTGGTGAGGGGATTTAGGGAAACGTTTTGATAATTAGGTGGCCACTCAGTGGGTCAGTAAGGATCAGTGAATTAGTAAGGATCAGAATGTCAGTAATACTCAATGGGTTAGTAGGGATCAATGTACCAGTAAAGATCAGTGTGTCAGTAAGAATCAGTGAGTCAGTAAGGATCTATGTGTCAGTAAGGATCAGTGTGTCAGTAAGGATCAGCGGGTCAGTAAGGATCAGTGGGTCAGTAAGGATCAGTGTTTCAGTAAGGATCAGTGTTTCAGTAAGGATCAGTGGGTGAGTAAGGATCAGTGGGTCAGTAAGGATCAGTGGGTCAGTAAGGATCAGTGGGTCACTAAGAATCACTGGATCAGTAAGAATCAATATCTCAGTAAGGATCAGTATGCCAGTAAGGATCAGTATGCCAGTAAGGATAAATGTGTCAGTAAGAATCAATGTGTCAGTAAGGATAGATAGGTCACGAAAATGAATGACTCAGTAAAGGGCTGTAGAGAACAATGTGTTAGCAAGGATCAATTTGTTAGCAGTGGTCAATGGGTCCGCAAGGATCAGGGAGGGGTCAAGAGGTCAATGAGGATCAATTAGTTAGTAGAGAGCAATTTGTTAGTACTTTTTGTGGAGCCACTTGTATTCTATTCCATTGTGGGCCTCAAAACTGAGGTGGATCCCCGTGCTTGCATTCTGAGAACCATGGAACCTCCATAGTAGGACCTCTTGCTGTCACCTTGTGTCCATTTGCTGTTCCAAGCATTCCTGAGAGTCAAACTTTTGCCAAACTTTTTGACTTTTCTGAAAAAGAATTGACTCAGTGTTCATTCGAGGCAGCGAAAACAGAAACCTGTAGAATCTAGAGCAATATGAACAAGGAAGTTCAGGACTTTTCTTCTCTCACATCTGAGCAAAGTTTCACCTTCCGCATGAGAATTGCAGGAACATCAGCCCTGTTATGTCTCTAACCGATTGTAATTACATTCGAGTTCTACGGACTTCACAGGAGAAACTCTGTGTCGTGAAAAACTAACCGAGTGTAATAACATTCAAGTTCTACGGGCTTCACAGGAGAAACTCTGTGTCGTGAAAAACTAACCGAGTGTAATAACATTCGAGCTTCACAGGAGAAACTAATTTCATTTCCTGCTTTCTTCGAAGAGGAGACTTTTTGCTGACTTCACCTTTTCCAGTGAATAAAGCTGCACAGTGAAGTATTAAGGTTGGTTTATACTAAAGCGATAGGCGAACGTGAAAATAAGCAAAACCCGGCCTTTACCACTTCTATGACCCATGGCCATTACTAGAAAAGAAGGGAAACATGGCGTCGTAATTGATGAATGAGCACTTTTGTCGCAGGCATTGTTGTGGTGTCTATGAATAAAACAACATTGCAAATAGTGTCAGTGCAGATGATTGGATAACCAATAACGTTTTCTTGATTTCAAAACTATTTGTAAAATGACGTTGCGTCGTTGAACGTTCGTATTGCTGGTTTGTAAATGACGTCATGGCAGTATTCCGTGTAAACAAATTCGAACCAATGACTGCAGCTTAAAGTATACCTATTTATCATAAAACTGCCGAGGCATACTCCCAGAATGTTATGAACCCCTAATTTTAACCACTATGCTTACCCTAACGAGCCAGCAATAAAAATGGGAATTAGGCTGGAAGGAAAGTACGTTCCGGGTTCGCTTTAGCATTTAGGCCCTGTTTACACCAAGCGACAGCGTCATTGTAGCGTCAAAACTGCGATGACGCTTGCGACACAGCTCTCATTGACCACAATGGAGTTACTGTGAAATGGGTTGCAACCCCATTCTCAAGTGACTCCAATGTGGTCAATGACAGCTGTGTTGTAAGCATCACCACAGCATTGATGCTACATTGACGCTACATTCACGCTGACGCTTTCCCTTGTCATCTTCTCAACAGATTTTTATGTATTTCTATCCAATATCAGAGAAAGTGCATTCCGTGTGAAATTTTACCTTCTGTTGTGAAAAAGACTAAAAGTTACTGAAAGCTGTTAAGTTATTACAAAAATTGTCTCTTATTCTCAGGCTTCAAAAATAACAAATTTAATCTGAAAAATGTATTAAAGTGTGATTGAAATTTTAAATTACAATTTGATAGAAATGTTTTGAAATGTTTTAGCTATTGTATTAGAGAAACTTGATTTCAAATCAGGACTAGTTTAATTCCAAAGATGATTATGAAGGGTTCTCAGAATGTATTCAACACAATGAATTCTGTTGGTCTTTAATTTTCATGCAGTTTGGCCAAATAATATCACCCTAAAGGAAAATCAGAAATTTCGGACTAAAATGTAAGTTTGAACCTATTAAAGTCAATGGGTGGATTTTTTCATGGATTTTTCTCTTCAAAAATCTACAATGCAGTTTGAAAGGTTTGTGTGTTGGGATTTTTTGGAAAATACTGTTTGAAGTTAACTGTGCAGTTAATCAAAGAAAATTTTAATTTTGCTTAACCACATTTTTTTTATCAATCAGAAATTTCTGACTACTGAGCATAAACTAGTTCAAACCAGTTCAAACAGGTTTTATCAATCAGTAATTTCTGACTCTCCTTATGTTACTATTGCAAAGCCCATTGAAGTCAGTAATTTCTGACAAGCTGTCAGAAATAGCTAAGTCGTCAGAATTACTGATTAGATCTAAATGATGGTCAGAATTTTCTGAGCATATTTTTGTTTTTGTCATTTGTAGCCTATTTCTAAATTGAAAACTTGAAATATGGCCATGTCACTGGGATCACAAGACTAATATACAATTTTTATTGCAAGAATTAGATTTGTAAGGTAACCAGTGGAGGCTGCACCATTCAAAACTTTAAATTCCCATAGACTTCATTGTAAAGCCTTTGACTGAAATTGGTGATATTTCCGTTTTAGTCAGAAATTATTGATGTTCCTTCAGGGTGAATATGTTGGCGCCCCCACCTTCTCAGCACATACGCACTTTTCCTTCTGCAAAGGCCCAAGTTACCGTGCAGCTGTCGACTACACATCTCAGTTAGGAGCCTCACGTAGGATCCAACCAGATGGGTAGACAATGGGTATAGATGTTAGTTAGAGCCAATCAAGGTCAAGTACTACGAGTACTTAAGGTAGAGTTCTATTCAGTAGCAGTGTGCTTCACGCAGGAACCAGTGCTACACATAGTAACTAGGCTTAAATGCTGTATAGTTAACTAGGCTTAAATGCGGTAAGTAGCATAACACAGATTATTGTAACATACTGCAATAAACTAGTTAAACTACAAATAGCTCTTGCTTATGTGGTATCGGATGTAAGACACACCTTAGAGTGATCTACGGTACTGGAGGCCTACGAGAGTAACCCGTAAACGTTATACAGTCTCAGCCGTACCTGAGACCCGCCGCCGCACCCAAAGGACCTAAAAGACCTCCCACTTCAGAATCCAGACGTTACCCGAATACAAGGCAGGAGTATCAATATTGCAAATGGAGTAATGTCTACAGCTGATGAAAAAGTAGATTGAAAAAGTAAAGCACAAACATATCTCCTTTATCATTGTCAGTTAAACCATCAGGTTTTTAACCTTTTGTCAGTGATTTTCTGTTAAAGTCCTAATTACTTGTGTTTAGTCCGACAGTAATCTGATTGGAACTCTGAGACAGCAAAGAAGGTTTAATGTTTCCTAAGTAACTGTTCAGATAACGTTAATTTGAGGGATAGAATTTTGGAGGTAATCGAGTTTTTTCAAAATGTCTAGTCTAATTAGATGAATTGGACAAAAAGAAATTTTACAAAAGTGGGGTTGGAGTCCAGGATCTCCTGCTTATATTCCAACTGCGTTAACCATTACACCACAGAGTCAGCTGTGCTTGTGGGGAACTTTAAAAAGCACTTATTTCATGCACCACTGCATCTGTCCAATTCATCTAATTCATCCAATTAGATGAAAACTTCCCCATTTTGAAAAATCTAGAATGTGTATCTTAGCTGTTGTTTTCTAACTTTCTCCTTCAAAGAATTCTGTACATTTCACTAGGGATTACTAGCTTCTACTACTCTGATTGTGGCAAGTTTTTCTTGCTTTCACCTTGTAGATTTTTATTAGGTTTAGGCAATAAAATCTTAGGAACGTAGAAATTGTAAAGCAAACAGTCAATTTTGACATCAATTCAAATTGCAGTATCTGTTCAGTATGTTTGGTTTTGACTTGATATCCCTAAAGAAAAGTTGTTTTTCAGTTTTTCCTTCTGAAACACCTGGTCTTTTTCTTTGTTTTGCCGATTGTGGAATATCAAAGATTCTGTTCTCAAGGTTACTGCTGAAAAAAAGCCCCTAGAAATTCTTTGAAAAATTTCAATGACATCTAGCGCATTCAACTAAAACCATGAAAACTTTAGAAAAACTTCCAAACAAAACACCTCAAGGATATCACGACTTTTGTTTGACGCTTTTGACAAAGATCCCAGTATTAAATTCATGGCCATGCCTCTCCTTTTGCAATGTGATCTTTCATTTCCCCAGACACAAGAAAATGCGAAGGTTGCTTTTATTTCACAAAGCGTTTGCTTTTTGTTGTGCAATTGTCAAAAAAGAAGAGTCACGAAGCAAGCTTCATATCTCTCTTTTATCGCTCAAAAGTCTCGCGGAAATCACGCAAAGAAACATGCGATCACGTGAAATCAGACAGGAAATCAAAAAAAAATATTCAAGGAGAAAAAAAAACCAGTTTTATTTCATATCTTCAGTATTCGGCAATTGTTATCAACGCATTCAAAGAGCCCCCATTACTAGAATTTCCTATCAATTGTGTCTTTTCGATGAAGAAACGCAGATAGTGCCTGAGCAAAGTAAACAGGTTTGACTCACTGTTTTATTTCAGACACAAGATGACGCTCATCACCCTGATGTACCCTTATTACCTCACACCTCAAAAAAGCTAAAACGTTTGAAGTTCAAGGTCAAGGTTTTGTTGAAGGTCAAGGGATTTACCTTACTGCAGGTCTATACGAATTCACCAATGCATGGGGACATTGATTGGCGCCCGTTTACACCAAGCATCAGCCTCATCATGACGCTTGTGACATAGCTCTCATTCAATTCAATGGAAACAGAGTTGCTCCAGAATGGGGTTGCAACCCATTTTGGAGCGACTCCATTTCTTTCACTAGTATCACTGTAGTGAACCTGCGTTGATACTGACGCTTGGTGTAAACACATTTTACACATTAACGCATTTTAGCCCTAGATATGTATCACGTACAAACCTCATTAGATAAATTCAAATAACCTGTCAAATGTTCTGTAACATGGCTAAACTTGGAGAACTGAATTTTCCACAATTTTTTGGCAAAAGTGTATTACAACGACAAATTCAAAATGTCGGACGTTGCTTAGCGGACTTAGGATATTTATTATTACGGATTTTTATACGAAATAAACTTCATCTCCATTTTTCACCAATTTCCACTTTCAATAATTTATTTGGAAAATAACAATTTTTTAAAAATAATTATTATTAATATTTAGTATTATTTATGCATCATTAAATTTTTTTCAATGTTATTCTTTTTCTATTATAGATAATATTTAAAAAATGACTTTTCTATTATAAATATTATGGAACGTCCACCTTTTGACAATATTCCTCTAATGTACACCATTTTTTACAAAAAGGTCGACATTTCTTTTTCTATTATAGAGATTATTGAACGTCCACTTTTTGACAATATTTCTGTAATGTACACCATTTTTTACAAAAAGGTAGACATTTCTTTTTCTATTATAGAGATTTATAGAACATCCACTTTTTGACAATATTTCTATAATGTACACCATTTTTTACAAAAAGCTGGACATTTCTTTTTTCTATTATAGAAATTATGGAATGTCCACTTCTTGACAATATTTCTGTAATGTACACCATTTTTGACAAAAAGGTGGATATTTCTTTTTCTATTATAGAGATTATAGAACGTCCACCATTCCACAATATTTCTGTAATGTACACCATTTTTTACAAAAAAGTGGACATTTCTTTTTCTATTATAGAGATTATAGAACGTCCACCTTTTGACAATATTTCTGTACACCATTTTTTACAAAAATGTGGACATTTCTTTTCCTATTATGGAGATTATGGAACGTCCACCTTTTGACAATATTTATGTAATGTACACCATTTTTTTACAAAAAGGTTGACAGTTCTTTTTCTAATATAGAGATTTATAGAACATCCAGTTTTTGACAATATTTCTATAATGTACACAATTTTTTACAAAAAGGTGGACATTTCTTTTTCTATTATAGAGATTATGGAATGTCCACTTCTTGACAATATTTCTGTAATGTACTCTATTTTTGACAAAAAAGTGGACATTTCTTTTTCTATTATAGAGATTATAGAACGTCCACCATTTCACAATATTTCTGAAATGTACACCATTTTTTACAAAAAGGTGGACATTTATTTTTATATTATAGAAATTATAGAACGTCCACCTTTTGACAATATTTCTGTACACCATTTTTTACAAAAAAGTGGACATTTCTTTTTCTATTATAGAACATCCACCTTTTGACAATAATTGTAAAATAATTATTGAAATTTAACATTTTTGCAAAAATAATTATTTTCCGAATAAATTATTGAAAGTGGAAATTGGTGAAAAATAGACATGAAGCTTATTTCGTATAAAAATCCGTAATAATAAACTATCCTAAGTCCGTCAATTGACTTTGGAACGTCTGTTCGTCGCTTGTCGTTGTAATACACTTTTGCCAATTTTTTTATTCGCTGAATTTTCCACTTTGGATTAGTAAAAGCATCATTCTAACCTGTTGCCTTTGGTGTGAAAGGTACAGGTAAGAGAGAATCTCTGAAGTTACATATATATTCCCTATATTTGCCAAATTTGATAAGTTTTCATCGCTCGTAAAGAAAACCCCAGTGTACTTTTTACCGCACAGGATCCGGTCAAGTACGTGCTGAGGGAAAACATTTTCTTGATGAAGAACTGACTCTTGATGATGATTCCAAATAGGACGAAAAACAAACATTTACGGATCAAAGGATGGAACGTGTTTTTGTACTTTTATGCACCACAAGCACTGTTACTTGTAATATACTTACAGCATTGAACTGTTGAACTGTTGTAGGACTCCCACCCCCATGGGGGACAGTCAATCATGACTTCGGGAGTACCTGAGTCTCTGCACGAGAGTTAATTTACGACATACATGATATATCCAAGTTTATTAACAGTGAGAAATGTAACCAGAGATTCGAATAAATATTATTATTATTTTTTTTATTTTTAAAATTTTTGTAGGACACAAGTCCTTTTCAGTTTTTGTGTGGCCAATGATACCCTGTTTTGGACTTCTGGTGATGTCTGCCCTGGGTTTCAAAGCCAAGGTGGATCTCTCCCTTGCATGCTTCCTCACCTGCACATGATGGATTCTCCACATTCACCTCTCGTGCGACACCCACTGACCTCTTGATGGCCGGCATGGTGGCCAGTGGCATTCCATACATGCTACATATGTAGCAGAGGTAGGATGCCGGGATTCAATCGGGAGACCTCCTGCACAGTAAGCAGACGTGCTACCGCTCGGCCATCCCGACCGGGAAAACTTAATAGTGCTGAAGACATCACATCCATTTTGCTGCCATTTAGCATTAGCTCAAATTGGGTTTCCTTTCGCATGATTTCTCTCTAAACGTGAGTTTTCTACTTGTCCTCAAAAATCCTCAGCGGAAAAGTGAAGCAGGGTCATTGACCTCTCACACAATAATTACGTACTTAGCGAACTAAAGCGGTTTTTATTTCCACCGCAATCCTTATATTACTGAGGCGCCACTGGGAACAATTACATCAAAGAAAGAGACAAAGTGCGAGCAATCTACCGGAGTAATGAGGCCCAGGAGAGTGGGATAGAAACTTCTGATCGTCTTTGCGGACGGACGTTTCGATTTCATAAGAACGAAAAAAAAAAAACCGTCTATAGTTGTAAACAATTGTATAACCGTGTTTTGCTGCTTTTAAGGGATACCAATATTGTGTATTTGACAGTTTTATATCTTTTTTATATAAATGTTTTGGGAGGTCATAAGTCCCTTTCGTGGGGCCACTGATACCCTGTTTTGGACTTCTGGTGATGTCTGCCCTGGGTTTCAAAGCCAGGGTGAATCCCATTTTTTGCGTGCTTTTGCGCCTCTGTAATCCCCAGATTCACCTCTGGTGCGACACCTACTGACTGCTTTCCTGCTTTTTAAGGGATACCAATGTTGTGTATTTGACAGTTTGATAAGACAAGCCACAAAAATGACTTATCAATTTTAACCTCTGGCAAATTTACCACTGAGTTAAAAATGGCCTTAATGTTCTTGAAGGAACTATTTCATTGTTGGCAAAATCTAAACAACACGTCGTCAATTTCTTCACTACATACGTAATATTTTCATGTCTCACAACAACAATGGTATTAAATCTAAAGCTCTTTTGATGTCAAGCTTTCCTCCCCCTCATAATCCACTCAGGGCCGCGTGATTACAGCCAGGAAAACAGCTTTGGAGGATTTATGTTCAAATCAGCTGATGACGAAAAATACACGAGTGCTCAATGCTTAAAGTCATTCAGGTTTTTCTTATTTTGGTTTTGGATCTCGCTGAATTAGAGGAATTAGACTAATTCATATTGTACATGGATACTAGGATTGACTATTCATGGATAGGTGAACTATTCATTTGCATTACCCATGGAGCAGTTCACTATTCATGGATAATGTAGCATTATACATGGATAGTGTAAAATGAATGAGCACTCTCTGTGGATAGCGAAAAAAGAATTTACAATATCCATAGATAGCTAAATACATTATGTGTGGACAAATTATTATTCACAGATAATAGATTCCAGTATCCATGAAGCATTTATCTAATTCAACTAATTAGATGAATTCACCTAATTTCAAAACCAAAATAGGAAAAACACGATTGTCAAGATTAAAACGTAGCTTTGTGCGAATTATTTTTACACTTAAAATCCGTTTCTTTTACTATAAATAATTTGAAGAGATTTTGCTGAGAAGGAAATTGAATGAATAAATAAGATTATCTAAGATAATGGATTAAGTGATTAAATGATTAGCTTGATGCTTAATCCTGTAACTAAAACCTTTGTTTTAAATCTTTGACGCAGATTAGGATTTTCACTTAATCGACCATCTATCCGCTTTGAAAATTTTCCTGATCAACAAATAATTTTAATTTGTCTACATTCATTTGAGCTCATCCATTATTAGGCAATAAGTTCAGCTGAAAGGAAAACGTGAACACATGCACGAGAGCACTTCCACTACAGCTTTATTTGTTTCATTACCGCCCGCGTACGTAGTACGACTGGAAAGGTAATGTCTTCACAGGCGTGAGTCTGTCCACGGGGGGGGGGTTACTAAGATCATACACATAGCCAGGGGGTCTGTGAGGGTCTGGCCCGGGAGGATAGGACAACACAGTGAGCACTTGCTATGCAGCGGGTGGTGTACCTCTTTTACCAGGCTTCTTGGCATCATTCACCTTACCAGGACTAATGGAAAAAAGTTTAAAAGAGTGTGCCCATCAAAAAACATAGAAGAGAAAAAATGAGCCCTTCTTCTTCTTCTTCTGAAATTCTCTATTTTAATCAAAAAATGGAGGACACAAGTAATGTTAGGTCCAATGATACCCCTGTTTGGGATTCCTGGTTGGCGAATGCCCTGGGCATGCCGCAGCACACCGATCTTAAACATTCATTGGAGTTGCTCCTAAATAGAACGGAACTTTCAGTGAATTTAGTGAATTCAGTGAATCAGACAAATCACTGAAACTTGAATTAGTGTCAATTAAAGATCTTCTCTATTACCAGTCTCCTTGTGGCACTGAGGTAGAGTGCTGGCTTCTTGCACAAGAGATACCAGGTTGGAGCACAGCAATCCTTCTTTTAAAATAATATCATTTTTAACAATACATTTAGGAACAACTCGATTGATTCCGGTTGAAAGCCGGGTGAGCTCAATACTTATGCTAGCCCGGATAAATCCTGACATGTTTTTCATTGCTTATAATTTATGAACCATAAACTGGAACACAATTCTTTCTCTCTATTTTGACCTGATTAATTTCCATTCCGTTCTAATAAATTATGGAAATAACAATAATCAGGTAATTATCAGCTGCCTTGAAACTGAGATTACCAATTGAACTACATGAGTAGTCGCCATGGAAACAGTTCCAAGTAAATTGATTGGTGTCCTGATCAGGCCGATTCAAACAGTTAATCTTTTTGAGGCTGAAAACGCTGTTTCTGCGTTAATAGCTTATTATGACCAGGTGTTAATTTATCAATTTTCTAATTTACTAATTCCTAGAAAGTCCTACACAATTCAAAAGAAGAGAGTGGCATAGCTACCAGTACAGGAAATTCATAATTCTGCTAATAATCTGCCTTATTGTACGAGATCGGGTGGGTGGCCTTGTATTACTGGGAATTTCTTGGAATCACAGATACCTCGTTGTACTGAGGTATAACTGCATGTAAAATATGGCGTTGCGTCATTGGCCAAATTGGTGGCATGTGCAAAATGACGTCATGGCAGCATTCTGTGTAAGCCAATGACTGCAGGTTCAAGTAGGCCTACTTATCATAAAACTGCCAAAGGCTTGGAACAGGATGTTACGAGCCACCAAAAATGATGTCAGTAGATTTTCAGATTTTGAGTTTGCATTGTCTTGTTTCTACTTCATGCATACAAATTGGGCATGGACATTTCCACATTTTGTAGTATTTTTGGGGAGATAGGAAGGCTTCATAAAGGGAAATTAGGGTCTGAATACATTCTTTTTTATTGCAGTTATCTTGTAATTATCTAAGAATACCAGTAAAACAAAAGACAGCCTCCGACCGACCGACCACTGCCCACCAGTCCTATTCCTCATTTCGAAGAGAAACTCCTATCCCAGCTTGGCAGGCGCACGAGCGTCCTCCACTTGACTTTTTATTGGCGGAGGCTCCTTCCTGACCATTCCTTCTTTCCTGTCTCAGTGCATCGTGGGATGGCCTATGGACAGACAGACAGACCCATGTGAAAACATTACCTTCCCTCGTATTACGGTCAGTAAATATTAAGTCCAATTTAACAAGACAACCCCTATTAACATTAACATTACGAAGCAATACCACCTACAGCCTCCGAAGCTTGGTATGCTAGACCAGACCTAGCCATGAGCGGGAGGGGGGGCCTAGAGTCACCTGGTCAAGGTACTCCTCTCCCTCCTCCCCAGTTCACTTCCCCTCTCCCACATCAGATCTAGCCTGGGGTAGGGTCACCCCAGGCAGCACCAGGACAGGACATACCCTTCTCCTTCCCCATCCAACCTGACCAGAATCATAGACACCTTCCGTCCCACTACGTGGGCGGAAACAAATTGAGCTACAATTTCAAAACGGATAAACTCGAATGTTTCTGTGTCTAGCAATGCATGCAATGTTCGGTTTTACCGTTTTCCTTTGATCTGAAGAGTGAGTTACGGGGCAATAATATAAAGTGACTGTACTCAGCGCAATGAGGACATCGTGTGACTAACGGTCGTAACGTTGGTCGTTTCCCTGTCGTTTTGTTGACGTCTTTACGAGCCTGAATGGACCTGATTCTGTGTAGAGTGTGTCGAGTCTGTGGCATATTAGACAGTGATATATATGTCAAGTGTAAAATCACAATGCTTTGTAATGGCTCTCTTGTTGTACTGATAAAATGACTTTATAATCCAGTCCAGTTGCATTAAAATGAAAGAAAACTGCAAATATTTTACCTTAAACGTTTACCAATTTAGCTGCAGTTTAATCATCAACGAGACAGCAGATCAAAAAACGCTGCACTATGTCTAAACAAAAGACAATTAATCAATCAAAAACTGTGGGTGATACCAGAGGCAGTAGTTTATTTTTGTGCAGATTAGGATGGAAGTTTCACATAGTTCTGTGGACTGTCAAAACACGTGTTACAAATGTCCTCCAGGGAAACAAAGTTCATTTTCCCATTTACTTCCATTGGTTTCTAATCAAAAAGCGAAGTATGATAGTTGGATTCAAGACTTTTCATGAAAAATAAAGTTGGTTTGTAAAAGAAACTGGTTTGCTATTATATCTTATCTGGTGCTCCACACAACGCTTTCTCAGAGGTTCGTGCTTCATGTCTTGACTTTAAGATATACCAAGGTTCCTCAAAGGTCCGCGCTGTTTTCTTGACCAGTGCACCACTATCTGGCCAATGAAGTTCCTTTGCTCAGTTAAATTAGTGTGACTTCATAAATCATTGGATGATGAACAAGGCTTCTTGAAAAGAACTCCTACACAAACTGTTTCTATTGATTTGGTTAATAACAATAATGAATCAATCTGAGTGAAACAATTAGAGGTTTTCAATGAAACAATAAACAATGAAGTAACCCTGCATGGTAACGGTTCCCAAGCTCTCGAATGACGTCATGACGCCAGATAATGACGTTAAGTATGTGTACAAAAAATAGCACTATTTCATCAAGAGGATCACTTAATCTCTCGAATTTTCATTCGAGAGCTAATTATCCACTGTCTTGTAAGTGTTGTCGGTTTATTGGCTCGGGTTTCATACTTCAATATATAATTCAAATAATATCTCACAATCTCATCCACTTTAACTTTAGTCATCAGCTAATGAGGAAACAATTATCCACTTTCTCCTTAGAAACTGCTGTCTCAGCATAATTAGTTTATTGTGCTCTGGTTTCATTCTTTAATTTCTAATTTAAAGAATATCTGATAATCATACTGTAAAGATTAGCAAACAGAGAACAGGAAATTCATTGTGCCATCAATTATTCTGCGGTTAATCTTGCTAATTTGTGTCCAAAGCTCTGAGAATAGATATTTAGAACGGGTGACCTTAGGGGTCACGATATATCACGAAACCCACAGTAAAGTAGTGAATCCTGATCCAGCCAATTTCTACATTAAAGGAAATCCTAGAATACAGAAATGGAAACCGGAAATCCATTGTTCTTTCAATTAGATCTATCCTTCCTTATTTTACAGCTAAATAATGTCCAAACGTCTTCGAATAAATATTGAGATCAGGTCAATTTCTATTCAAAAGGAAATCCTAGAATATCCCAAAGGCAACAGGAAACCCATTGTTCTGCCAATAGTCCCTAATTATTTTACAGCTAATTGTGTTCAAACAAATAGCTGCATCAGGGTCAATTTCTGCCACAATACATTTACGATACAAATTTATGGAAATGTTGAATTTTGATCCAGACAATAACTATAAAGTTTCTTCGCACTTACGAAACTGGAATTGAGTGTATTATGTTAACCGATAAATGATACCACAGTAACGGTGATATTAGCGGTATATCAAGGGGTGGAACTTTAACTATAGCTTGACTCACCAGTAACATCAATTGAAAAAAGGACGTTCTTTCACATAAAATGTTCATTTCTCATTGCTCCCTAGGTTTTTAGAGCAGAACGTGCTGACAGGAATTGAACATCAGATAAGAGATTTGTGACATCTGGTTTAGTTATGGAATGGCTCATTTTTCAATTATGAAGGCAACTTGGTGCATTTCCAATTCTTTTCCCCGCTATTTTGTCCAAAAACAAATTTCCTTTGGAGACAATAGGATAAATCACTCCAAAGAAAACCGAGATGGTGAACAGGGAAGACCAATTACTCTTAAATTTCTGTTAAAATGCCTTTAACATTCATTTTTTCTTCCAACTAAAAGGCCATCGTCGCATCTTCCCACATTTTGCTAACAGAACAACGCAGAATGATGATAAATGGTTATATACTCAGTTGAACCGTTCCTTCCATAAATGGTATGTAACAGGTTGAGATTTACCTCTTGCGCAAAGTTTGAGGAGAGGAGCGAAACCGCAACTGTATTTGGCTTCCGTTGGCCAAAAGAGCATCATTCTGTGTCTTAAACACCTCCTCAAGCTTTCCTGCCAAAACCCCTGTGTGGATCATGCATGGATCACGCTTTGATCACGTGAAGATCACGCACACCCTGTTATCTCCTCAAATCAACGTCCAATCAGTGCAAAGATGGCACATGCACAATCCTGGTAGCCAATCAGTAAATCGCGTGATGAGTACAACCAATCACCACCTGACATGTGGCATTGTATTCCTACTCAACCCCCTCATAGCCTACAGTGTTAACCAATGGACCAAATGAGATGGAAG